>JBAMCP010000280.1:0-66737 GCA_037075105.1 Lissocephala sabroskyi
GGGGGGGGGGGGGGGGGGGGGGGGGGGGGGGGGGGGGGGGGGGGGGGGGGGGGGGGGGGGGGGGGGGGGGGGGTGGGAGGGGAGGGGGGGGGGGGGGGGGGTGGTGTGGAGGCGGCGGGCAGCGCCGCCGGTAGCGCATAATATGTGTAAAGCCAAAAGGATTTGTTATTCGAAACCGAGCGAAAAGATAAATAAACAAAAGCGAGGCGGCAGACGGACAGGCGGACAGCTGGACAAGCCAGCGGTTTTCTTCGGTTCCTCTTTGAACGGAAGGACGCAGAGACAGACGGCAACTTTAGCTGCGCTGCGCTGCGGCTGCCAGGGTTGCTGCAAAAACCAGAAAAAATTTTAATAAGTGCCACAATGCTGTGTGCCCCGCCCGGCAGTGCAATAATGAACGACACACACACACACACACACACACACACACATGGTGCGCCATTAGGCCCGTGAAACTAAACCGAACGCTTTAAATAACCACGCCCCCCACCCGCCGCCGCCCAGGGCCTGTCAGCGTTGACCGTTTGAATGACAAACAAAAAGCGAAGTGAAAATAAAAATTGTTGCTGCCCCCTTGCCCGCAACTATTAAAATTCCCATTCGGAAAACTATAAAACACAATAAAACCGGCTGGAGGAGGGGGGGAATTTAGACCCAAACTGGGTCGACGGGCCGCGGGAGCCCTGGTAAATCAACAGAAAATCCCGTAGAAATGACAAAATTGCAGCAAACGGAATTGCAAAATGAGAATGAATTGCAAACAATTCCCGCATTGTTTTTTTTTTGTTTGTTTGTTACCCCCGCCTCCCGTGATGGTGTGGGTTTCAAAAAGGAAATCCAGTAAACCATAGAGTAGAAAGGATATATTAAAAAAAAAATACGGGAAGTGGAGATTCGATAACCCAACAAATTCACTGGCGATTTGAATATTTTTGATTTAATTTTTAAAGCCCCGAAATCAGATCAATATTTTAAATAAAATTGCCCGTCTTCTCAGCAAAGATCCTTAATCCTGGCTAACATGGTTATAGTTTGTATTTTCTTCTGTTTTTTTTTAAACCAAGTTGGCATTTAAACTTAACGAAACTCTATTTGTTGGCACTGCAGCCCTGGCCATGGCCTTGAGAAGCGTTGCAGCCCTCGTTTCAGGGGTTTAAATATTTTTGATTTAATTTTTAAAGCCCCGAAAACAAAAGAGTTCTTTTAAATAAAATTCCCCGTTTCTCTTTTCAGCAAAGATCCTAAATAATCGCGGGGTTACTTGAGTTTGGTATTTTCTTTCTTTTTTTTTTTAAACCAAGTTGGCCTTTCAAAAATTTAACGAAAGTATATTTGTTTGCACTGCAGCCCTGGTCATGAGAAGCGTTGCAACCCTGGTCTCAGAGGCATAAATATTTTTGATTAAATTTTTAAAGCGAAAAAGTTCTTTTAAATAAAATTGCCCGTTTTTCTTTTTCACTAAAGATCCTTAATCCAGGCTAAAAAAGTTATATTTTGTATTTTCTTTCTTTCTTTTTTTTTTTTTTTGAACAAAGTTGGCCTTTAAATAATTTAACGAAAGTCAATTTGATTAAACTGCAGCCCTGGTCATGGCCTTGAGAAACGTTGCAGCCCTGGCAATAATATATTTTAATTTAATTTTTAAGCCCCCGAAAACAAAAGAGTTCTTTTAAATAAAATTGCCCGTCTTTCTTTTCACTAAAGATCCTTAATCCAGGCTAAAAAAGTTATTTTTTGTAATTTCTTTCTTTTTTTTTTTCAATCCAAGTTGGCATTGCAATAACTTAACGAAAGTCAATGTGAGTGCAGCCCTGGTCGTGGCCTTGAGAAGCGCTGCAACCCTGGTCCCAGGGGTATAAATAGCACCGGTCGGCTGAGCGGCTTTCAGTTGATTCTCCCAACTTCCTTCTTATTTAATTATATTTATTTTCTCGGGATGCACTTTTTCCTAAATTTGCATCTCCGATTGTTGATTTAAAAGTTGACCCTTGGGTTTTATGCCCCTTGTGACAGCAACCAAGCATATGCCCCGGGTTTGATTCTTCCAACTGAACTTTTTATTTTTGACATTAAAATTATTTTAACTGAAGGACTCATTGATTTCTGCCTTTGGATTTCTTTTCGTCCCATGCTTATTTTGAGTTGAAAACTCTTTAACCTTTGGGTCCTCTTCTTCTTTTTTTCCTTCTTGCCGGTCTTTGAGTTCAAAAATTATTAAAACGTATGACTATTGCCTTCGCTTTGCTTCTTCTTCTTTTTCTTTCTATGGCTAATTTTTGCCTAGGCACTTTAAGTTAAATTTATTATATTATATTATAAATATCATTTGCATTCGCTCTGCTTCTTCTTCTTTCTCTTTCGTCCCGCTCCCGAGGAGACCTTGGGATTTTAATAACTCCAATTTGAAAGGGTGTAGCCAAGCAACAGAGGGCCCAGGCGGCCCTCAAAAATTAATTCAATTTATAATTTTAGTTCCAATTGCGGGGCCGCTTTTTTTTAGCTGCCCCGCACAAAAAATCCTTCAAAACGCCCACCAGATTTCTGGATGGGTAATGGCAAAATTGCCGGCCGCCTTGAGAAGGGTTCAAAGGGCTGCCAAACTGTTGCACCTTTAGTTGCGGTCGCGACGGTGGCAGCAACAAGAAGGACTCTTATCACATCAGAGACTTGCGCTTCACGGTCGAGAGGCGAAACCGGATGTGACATCCTTTTAAAGTCGGAAGTACTTATGCTTAAGCGTGCGTCGCCGAGTCGAGTCGAGACGGAGGCCGAGCGTCGGCCAAGTTACCGTTACCGTTGGCCGGCGTCTTGCGCGCCATTTTGTGCGCTACTTAAAAATTGTTGGTCTTGGCTGGGAACATTAAAAACAACCCAGAAACTCTCGACCCCAACCAACTCCAAAATACCCTAAACTTAAGCTGAAACGAATTCAAATAAATATTCAAAAATTGCAATACCCAAACGTCTTTTAAATGGCAGGGGTAATAAAAAGTTGAACTGCCGTAAAAAATGAAAGATCACGAGTCACACAGATGGAGATATTGACAGATTGACTTAATTAGATCGTTTTGCCATTCAGAGACTTCTTTTCCATGTTACATTCTGCGGTAGAGACTTGTATACCCTTGGGGCGCTTGGGGTAAAAGGTATGAAAAGGAACTGCCTTCAGACAGAAAGATAGATAGATGGACAAATAAACATAAATAGATTCTTTTCTCTCTAGCCATTTCGTTGACCTTTTCTGTGTAACATTCTTAGCCACAGGTCAATTATACCCTTGGGTAGCTTGGAGGTAAAGGGTATAAAAATGTTGACTGGCTGGTTGGATGACAATTTCCGAGTTATGTCGGTCCATGGAATATGATGGCCGCACTTTGTTGTCGCTGGCCTTCTGCTGCTTCGCTCTGCTGTCTTTTTATGTGGGTGTTTATTTTCGAGATGGCCTCCCCCCCCTTTCAGACACTCAAATGCTGCCTGCTCTGACACTAAACCGAAGAGCATTGCCAGCTGCTCCTAGCGATTCGATTCCTCTCCCCGTTAATTGCCTTTAGCAAGCCAACAAAAGCTAGCTGCTGTATAAAAACTGACCTGGCTAACTGTTCTTGGTCTTTATTGAGGAAGTACAGTCACCGCTGGCGGGGACTTCCTCTCGGCGGCGTCGCTTGTTATTGGCGGTATTTTTGCAGCTTTGAATTTATTGAAAAAGGACACGCGACAAGTGCATATTTTATAACGGTTAATGTACACACAGAGCAGAAGTTCCTCGATTCGTTGCGGGTTACAAATTCGTAATAAACTCGCACATCCGTCGCCGCGCTCGCCGGCGACTTCTAATCAAGTTTATGGCATCGCTCCAACCACCCACCACCCACTGGGCCACCCAGCCAGACCGCCAAGGTGTTAATGATTCAATAACATTTACCGTTAATAGCTGGAGGCGGCCTGGCCGGTGGGCCAGACAACTGACATTAATACGATTTCCCTGCCGAAAGGAGCTGCCGCGGTGGCCAAATGCCAGCACATCCCCGGCCTGACCCCTGACCCCGGCCGACCACAACAATGTTGCCGGTCACTCGTCTAACCTGACCTGCTGGCCGTTTGGCCCGCCGGCCCCTCGGCTCGCGTCGGTCAATTCTTGCGTGACTTTCAATTTGTAAAGCATTTTCGCTTTTAATGGTTTACTTTTGGCCAGGCCGGTGGGCGGTGGGCGGTGGTCGGTTCACCCCCCCGAACGGTAATGTATGCAATGAGTTCTTTTTTTTTAACCTAATCAATTTGCCCGGCTGGCCAGCTGTCTGTCTGGCTGGTGACGCGGAAACTGTAGCCGGCGACGGCGGCGGTGGCGGCGATTGCGATCGCCCCCCCCCGTGGCCGCCCATTAAGGACCCCGTCATTAACTTTTAAATGAAGTAACGGAAACAAGATAAGCACGTGGAAGCGACAAAGACGATGTCGTGGCCACGCCCTCCCCTGCGTGGGGCTGCCTCGCCAACACGTACAAATGGCCCATAATTATTCAATAAGAAGTAATAAAGTGGACGTCGGGGGGGCGGTGCCCATTGACGGGCGGGAAGGTCGCTCGGCGGGCGGCCGCGGCCTTTGTCGTTGGGAATTATTGTTGCGTGACTTGCAGGTTTTTTTTTTTTCTGAAAATTTCGAGTCCTCCCCGCGAACGCCGACTGACACTGCCAGGAGAGGGGCCCCCTCCGCTAAGTAGTTACATTTTGTAGCGATTTGTTAAACAACACGGGGTTGCGCAGGGAAGGACTCGGCAAGGCGCCCAGGGCCCGCTTAATTTATTTTCGTTCCATAGCCAAATTGGCCAGGCGGTCGAGTGGGCATTTTGACCGATTTGAAAGGTCTCCGCCGAGACGAGAGGCGAGGTTAGAAAGGAAGCCGAAAAGGAAGACACGAAAGCTCAGGGAACCTGGAGGTGCAATCCACGACCCGTGGAACTTAAACTTCCCTCAAAGAAACTGCTAAGGGACAATCATCGACAAATAAAAGCGAAGCGAAAGGAAAAAATTCAGTCGAGGCTCAAAAATAAGCAAGATTCGCCTGGGAAGTCCAACGACTCCGAACCATCCATAGTCCTTGTTTGGGTTCTCCATTTCAATCGCTCGACTTGGCCCGGAACCCAAAGGCCCAACATTACTTCGTACTAAGGAAGCTGAGGAATTGTCAACGCAAGTCAGAAAATGCTCCAAAAGCCTAGAAGAGGAAGGCGGAGCTTACTCCGGGAAGACTTCAAGTTAGAAAGTCTTCAATGGACGCCTGAAAAATGCCGTAGCGGAGAGAGGAAAGGGAAGGCTCGGCTGGTGAATCCAACGACTCCGAAACGCAGGGCAATTTCGGTTCGGACCTTAGAGATTTTT
Organism: Lissocephala sabroskyi; assembly: GCA_037075105.1. Lineage (NCBI taxonomy): Eukaryota > Metazoa > Arthropoda > Insecta > Diptera > Drosophilidae > Lissocephala > Lissocephala sabroskyi. The sequence goes on from JBAMCP010000280.1 coordinate 5,376, forward strand.
CCTCTTCAATCGCCCCGTTCTGTGGGCAGAAGGACAGCTGAGGAGTGGACCCGGATTCCGACACAGAAAACATTCCAGAATCTTAAAAAAGAAAGACCGATTTTATTCCGGCAAGACTCCAAGTTAGAAAGAGAATTGACGGTTCAAAGAGAGCAAGACAAAAGTTCCGCTGGGAAACACGACGACTCCGAACCACAGGGCAATTTAGGGTCGGATCTTAAGATTCTCCACTTCCCTCAGCTTGTTCTGTGGGCAGAAGGATCCCGACAAAAAACATTCTAAAATATTGAAAAAGAAATGCCGAATTAACTCCTCCAGCTCGAGAAATTGAGTAGCAAATTGAGCAGAGCGAAGGTTCCGAACCATCCATAGTCTAAATTTCGGTTTACCTTTGTAGATTCCCCACTTCAATTGACTCCAGCTACTCCGCTACCCCGCGGAGTTTGTTCCGGGAAGACTCCCAAATAAAAAGTCTTAAATAGACGCTTGAGAATTGGCGATACAAAGAGAGCAAGATGGAGATTTTTCCCCCACCATCAGCTCGTTCTGTGGGCAGAAGGACAGTTGAACCCTTGATAGTAAAAAATGAGCCACTTTTTTTTTGGAGGCCTTGTTTGGGAGCAAAAGCACAGAAACAAAACGAACATTGTATTAAAAACAAAGACAATAAAATCAGATAAAATTTACAAATGTGTGTAGCTGCGCAGGCTTGAGTGTCTTGATGGGCCGAAACGGGTTTTGGGTTTCCAATTTGAATTTCGGGCTGAGCCAGCAAACCCACAAATCAGCAAGGAGTTCGTCTCTCTTGGTTAACAGAAGATTTCAGCAATGTTCGTTTTGCTTAGTCCCACACGAAAAAAAAGGCCAATCGAACGTTCAAAAACAAGTTAAACAAGGATCCTTAATGGATATAACGACTGCCCGGGCCCTTCTCGCCCCTTCCCGCGGATCGAGTCTTCTTCTCGCTGCCCTGGTCCCGCGAATTGATGCCCTTCACGGCCTCCGCATAGCGCAGCGTGTTCAAGGAATGCTCACAGGAGTTGTGTCCTGGCGACACCATCGAGATCATGCAAGTCCGATTCTTGTGCTCACCCACAAAGGAATCGCGCAAAATCTGCGTCAGCTTGGAGTCACGGAATGGCAAATGTGCTGACTGACGAATTAACCCCCGTATGCATTCCTTCAGTGACAGCAGCGATTTATTGATGTCGGCGCTCTCCAGACGGGTGCCCTTGTCGGCTGCTGCATTGTCCGCCCCGCGCTCGTTGCCCGCCAGATCGATGAAGGAGCACATGCCAAAGGGCTGGGCGCAGCCTTCCTTGCGCAATTTGATCTGGAAAACGGCATGCGAGCGCGAGGAGTGGGCATTCGAGGCCGTCTGGCCCATCATCCGGTTGTTCTCGCCCTGGGTGGTCAGCCTGAGGACCTCCTCCACTGCGGCCACCGGGGTCTCCGTGAGGCCCACCAGGTGAATGGCCTGGCTGTGGTCCTCCAGCATCTTCAGCTCCTGCTTTTTCGGGGCTATCAAGTCGAACACCTTCATCCCGTAAATCTCAAAGTAACTGCAGTGAACCGAGTAGCCCAGCTCCTTGTTGTCCTCCAGGTGCTGGAATATATCCTTGGCCGCCAAAGTATAAATGCCAACCACCTCCGGGTTGCGCTTGCCACCGCCCGACATGATGTACGTCTTGCCCGAGCCCGTCTGCCCATAGGCAAAGCAGGTGGCCTTGCCGCCTTCGAACACGTTCTTGATCAAGGGCACGCACGTGTACTGGTAGACGAGCTCGTTGCCCGCATCCTCGTTGAAGGCATAGTCGAAGACGAAGCTCTGGTGCTCCAGGTACTTGGTCATGTCGACCTTGGCCCGCGGCTGGTGGATGACGATGGTGCCGGGATCGGTCACGGTGACCACGTCCACTTCGTGGTTCAGCAGCTCCCGCTGATTCAAGGGGCGCTTGCGGACGCACACGACAATCTGCTCCTCGCTCATCAGGGCGACGTCGAATTCGAGGAGCGGGGCAACGGTGAGGGAGTTGCGGTGCTCGCGGATCATGTGGGAGATCTCCCAGTGCGGGTTGCCGGGGTCCGAAGCCTGGAGGGCCTGCTTCTCCTGCCGGGTGGCGGCGTATTCGTTGCGGCGCTGCTCGCGGCCTTCACGCAGGCGCTCGATCTCCCGCAGAGTGTTGGAGACGCGGGCCGGGCGCTGGGCCGGGCTGGCGGTGGCGGTGGAGTTGGTGTTGGTAGTGGCGCGCGAGCCAAGGCCGAGGGTGGAACGGGTGGCTTGGCGAGTTCCGGTGGTGGATTGGGTGCCGGTGCGCATGCGGCTCATGGTGGAGTTGAGTTGGGTGGAGGTCGAGGGGACGGCTCGGTTGACCGAGCGGAGGTTGCTGGTCGACTGCACGATGCGGTTGGCGCCGGCAGGCGGGGCTTTGCGCTTGTTTGGATCCATTGTGGTTACTTACAAGACAAATGAATTGGGGGATTAGTCTTCCCAAAAAGGATTCAGAAATTTTTTTAAATTTAAATGTGATTCAAACTGTCAGTTTCGGTTTCTGTTACTTTTGCCTTTTTTTTTTTTGTTAGATTTTTTTTTCGTTTTATTTTTTGATAGAGTTTGTCGAATTTGAGAGTAGGGAGACTGACCGACTGACTAAAGGACCTCCGAAATATGAAAGCAAGTTCAACGACTGCCCAGGCTGTCAGTTTTCAAATAAAACAGGACAAGCAAAGCCTCCTAGGTTTGGATTACATCCAAAGTTACTTAGATCGAAAATTAGAGCTCTCTTTTTCCATATCGCTTCAATAACTCTAGCGCCATCAGAGAAATCACCTATTTTATTGGCTAGTCAAAAGCCTGACAAATGACAGTGTCGCCTTTGGCCAAGGGACGAACCAATGGAGAGCCTGCAGGAGGGCTCAGAGTCGATGGGGCGTGAGGTTATCAAAAGTTTAGATTTAATTACACTAAGTTGGCAGCACTATGAACTCAAAAAAAGCCAAGTTGAAGGTACCAAATAAATTGAAAGGCCTTAAGTTGGAAGTTATAATTTTATACCCTTTTCCCGAGGATACAAGGGGAGTTTTTTAGGAAACACGGAGAAGGAGACGTCGTAGACCCTCCAAAGTTGCCTCCAATATGGTTGTCTGTCGGTCTATCTGTCTGTCTTTTTGTCTGTGTGTCCACTTGAACAAAAAGAGAAAGACCTTAATAGCCTTTTCCTGAGGGTCCAAGGGGAATTTTGCAAGTATGAAGCACGGAGAATGAGGCGTCGTAGACCCTCCAAAGTTACCTCCAATATGGTTGGAATCAAGAAGAAATCGGTCCAACTCTGGCCGTCTGTCTGTCGATCTGTTTGTCTGTCGCTTGAACAAAAACATCTGAGACTATAAAAGATAGAGAGATAATTTTATACCCTTTTTCAGAGGGTGCAAGGGGAAGAAGACGTCGTAGACCCTCCAAAGTTACCTCCAAAATGATTAGAATCAAGCAGAAATCGGTTCCGCCCTAACCGTCTTTCTGTCTCTCTGTTTGTCTGTCGGCTTGAACAAAAACATCTCAGAGACTATAAAAGGTAGAGAGCCCAAATTTGCGATTTCTGTAGGCAGATCATGTTTACATTATTTTTCAATGCCACGCTCCCTTCCCGCCTTAATTAAACAAAAATATTTAACAATTATGATGCCAAATCTGAATGGATCTGTCCATAATCAGCGGGATAAATCGAAGACATCTGAAGGGCAAACGGCCACTGGGATATTTTACCGCTAATCTGGGACCCACAGAAGCCATAAATCTTAAGACCCCAAGAAGAAGAAGAAAAACCAACTGACAGCACTTAATTCAGCCTACTTCGTTTTTGTCCTGGGATTTCAAATTTTTTTTTTTTATTTCCAGTTAATTGTTTCTGCATTTTTATACCCCAAACCTGCGGTTGCACCTTTCTAGGGTAAAAAAACTCTTGCAACATCGAGAAGAACCTTCCAAAATAAACCGCGGCTAATTTGGTTCCCTCGGATTTCGTGTTGGAGAATTTTTTGCAACCCAGCAGGCCTTGGAATTTTCGAGCTACCGTTCTATGCGATTCTCAAAATATGAGGTGGCCGGTCCTCAAACAGGCCTGAATCAGTCCCCCGGTTGGGGTCGGTGGCAGTAGCACCGACCTAAGTCAAAATTCCCAGTAAGTTTATTACACAAAGTTTATACAAATGGTAAGTTAAAGAAGAGAAGCGATTATAAAACTCTAAGACATTTCTTCTTTTAAGGTTTGGTTGGTATACAAAATGGGTGGCCTAGGATAGGGAATTAGGAAAGCAATGAAGGCGGACCAATTGCATCGCTGGAAGTTTCTACAATCGACCCATTGAAAAATCGAATGGGTCGACTGAATAACTCAAGCTGGAATGCAGTCTCTTTTACACAACAGAACAGAATGTAAACGAGCTAGAAGTTTGCCTAGCTCGTTTATCAATCAATTTGGTGAGTCCTAAAATCCTTTTTAAAATCTAATCTCCTTGAGCTTCGTTTTTCAGCAAAATCAAGATAAGGCAAATCAAGCAAATTCGTTATATGGTACTGAATTGAACTGACACTGGCGGATCTTTTCCCATTGCCGTGGGGTAACCTGTGTTGCAAAGACTCCTGCGGGCGCTGCACGGACCTAGTTTATTCGTTTTTAACATTCACACAGCGGTATGGTTATGTGGCAGACAAATCAAATAAACACACCAAGCTCGTATACTCGTCTCTCTTTTGGGTAAGTCTGAAAATCCCTTTTAAAAGTGCTGAACTCAAATTCTTTTCTCCTTGCAGAACATAAAAAAAACATTGTCAAGTCGATCGGATTCAACGAAGTCACAACCACACAGATACAGATTTCGACGAACAGGATATAGAAGCACTTTTAGTTTTTATATTCTTGTTTACTGCGCTGCGACTAAACTTTCTTCAAAATAAACTTACTTTTTGCACGCGCGCCTCAAAGCAACACTGTTCTTTATTTGGGCTTGGGACGGGGCTCTCTCTCTTTAGGTGGAAGATGCTAACTCAGCCAGCCAATGCATCTATGATGGAAGGGCGGCTCTAAGGGTCCTTGAGTTACCAATAAGACGGGGGCACAGGAAGTGGCCAACATCGGAGAAGCGACGAGTCGGAGTCTCGCCCAAAGATGCCTGAACCAACTTAGGCTCGCTGGGAACAAGCGACTGAAGAAAAGGACTCCATCGGCCTATTGGAAACGGACGAGAGATCTGTGATTTGGGAAGGCAACTGGCCTGATGTCTGCAGTTCGAGGGATTTCGGGGGCTTCAGAAAATTAAGAGGAACCGGCAACCACGCATCAGAAGATATAATAACGATATCATATCCAGTCCAGAGAACTGCCTAAGGAACTAGGGTAAAATTAACAAAAGGCATCTGGGTGCGGTCATAAATTTAAGAAATTACAGGCTATTTAAATAATAAAGAAGAAGACGCATCAGAAGGGTTGCATTGGAAGTGAGATGGGACGTAGTTCAGGGTTCCGAAGTTAAAGTAATCTCTTGCCCAATTCTGTTTTCAAAATTATTATCTACGCTGAAGGATAAGTAATCTCTTGCCCAATTTAGCTTTTAAAATTATTATCTACTGCTTCATTGCTTATTAATATTTAGCACCTTCTATTTATAAGAGCGAAAATAGAAATATTGGAGTGCAAGCTGCATCACTGGTATTACAATGCATCCCTGTAAAATATCGAATGATTCGATCAATCGGATCGATGCTGCCCTGCAGAAATGCGTGTATAATAAGAACACAAAAAAAGAAACACCTTTCAATTTTAGCTCATGGAATGGCACAGAGAATTAAAACATTAAAAACGGATGCACAGGAATTCCAGGAACTTATGGACCGCCCAGTCGATCCGACTCATTCCACTCAGGAGAAATAGGAAAACCACATTCAACGCTCAAAGCTATTCGATGGAATGGTGAGTTCTGCCTGAAATTGCTTTTAATAATAATCTTCTTGTAGGCTCATCAATGCGGGGCCAAGAAATAAGCTGAAAGGCAATTCCCTCGCTTTCTGTATGAATACCAGGCAGAGGGTCAAACTTTGTTGCTACGCTTTTTGATATCTTTGTTGTAGCATAGGAATGCCTGTGGTCCGAAGAGGACATAATCCCGTGAGCATAATTTCTACGGGGAATTCGGAACTCCTTCCCCAATCTAGAACTACAAAATGTGGTTGATTCCAAATCGCTGGGAGTAGAAGCCGCTAATCGGACATCGTCCAGTTTCACTGTCATTCAAAGAAATTAAAAGCTATTGCCAGAAGTTGAATGTTTTAAATGGAAGAGGATAAGCCACGAATACATCTCGTCCCGGCTGAGTTAAGCCAATTCCTGACGGAAAGAGACAACGAACCAGAAAAGACTTTGCAGAGGTGAGTACCTCATTCGCTTAATAAGATTTGATTTTTATTTACGGCTCTTGATTTCCCTTCTTCTCTATCAACAAGGTGCTTGATATGAACCACGAAATAACACCTCCTGATTCTGTTTTACGTTCTTATAGCCAAGATAAGTTTTCTGCCTATGGAAAATTAGGTCCTCAAAAGAACAGAGCATGGACCGCCAAAGAAGGAGCCTTGTGGACCTGCAAAATCCACAGAACTTCTCCTCAGATTGCTACGAAGTAATCCGCAGACAACTAAGCATGGATGCAAGGGTACTAGAGTCGTATGATAAATTCAAGGCATTACGAATAAAGGGCTCTAATATCTGGAGGATGGACAACTGCATTTCAAAGGCAAACTTGACAATGGAACCAACTCAAAAGGCACCTCGACCAGCGAGGAAACCATTCTACTAATCCATGGACACACTTTCTCCAAGAACTCCCCACCGTTATCAGATTACACATATGGGTCTAAACAGCCGAAAAGACATAAACCCAACCATTTTTAAAAAGACGGTCAATAAGCAATCAGCGAGAGAACTTAAAATTCCCAAGCTTTTCCAAGGACTAAGCGTCGAAATGCCTTCTATCCCTGATTAGAGTATATTGTGTCTCTGTATTGAGTGTGTGGATAATTTGCACCGATTCTTCCTTAAAAACGTGGCTAATACCGAAAATATTTAAAACATTGGGGAGATTTATATTGCGCTTCGCTTTATGTAAGCTCTACAACTTGTGAGGGTGTCAATGGTTAAGGAACCGCAAGAAAGAAGTAGAAAAGACAGACAGAAACAGACAATTCCCTAAGCTCCCTCTGAATGCATAAAACTCTTGTAATAAAAGTAAATAAAGCAAAAACAAAACTGCTGTAAAAATTTGACTTCTTTTCGCTTCTCCGCTGTCTGCGCTGATCGGCATCCCTGATAAGAGCCAACCGAAGGGGACTTGTTGTTTTTGTCGTCTGCAGCGCAGCGCGCCAGCAAAGCGGTTACTCCCCCCGCCCATCACCTTGTCAAACGTTTTACTAGAACTAAACGCGGTGGTTTGTATTTTGAATTTTTAATGTTTATTAATTCGATTTGCTTTTGTTTGGTTGGCCGTTTAACTGTCTGCAGGGAGGGCCGCTTGAGGTTTTTAGGGTTGCGAGTTTCCCGAGGCTTGAATTCCATTCACTTTCACTTATTGCGATATTCCTAACCTAGAGAGGATTTTGAAGCTGCGACAAAGAGGAATTGGTCTACAAGGAACCGATTAAAAGTTTCACTACTAATTGACGTTATGGATTTTAGAGGTGGAAATTATTTGGGCCCGCTGAAGGCTTCAAAAATCGTAGAACTCTCGTGACACAAATAACGAAAAAACTGTCAAAAGGAAGGACTAAATCGGTCGGAGACGCCCAAGCCTTTTAGAGGCTTGTCCAGTCCACAGAACTGCCCAAGGGACTCAAAAAAGAGAGCTGACCTGTGGCCTACAGTTCGTGGGATTAAGGAGGCTTTCGTGTATGAAAAGAAAGACGCAAAGTCGCTTCAGAAGTTCCCCAAGAAACCGCAGAAAGAATCATTATTTTAAAATATGAATAAATATAAATTAAATATGTAATTTAACAGCTTGAAGGCCTTTGGTGCTCTGGCTTTTTTTAAGAATTTAATTCTAAGATAGAATTTAAATAAATGTAATTTAAAGTCCTGGAAAATCTAACCCAAGTAGGCTGAATTAAGTGCTGTCATTTTGGTTCAAGGCCGTTCGATTCAAGGCCACAAAGTTCCCATTTATGGATTTTAGAGGCGCGAATTGATTGGAGCCGTTGAAGGCTGCGATGGTCCAGGAAATCTCGACCCGGAGGCCCAAAAGAATCTAAAATTTATCTCTATTTTATTGAAGAAAGTGTGAAATTTTTATAATTTCCAAATCCCATCGCAGTAGGCTGTTTGAACGACCGTTCTATGCGATTCTCATCCGACGGACTTGGTAAATCTGAGCCAGGCGGGGTTAGTGAAGTTTGAATCTTCAACCTTTTGGAGCAGCTCCGATCCGAACCGGAACAAAATTCTTAGTGTTTTTAATATGTTTGTTCGGTATTTTAATATGTCGTGTTGTTTGTGTTGCAAAAAAAAGTTAACGTAAAAGTTTAAATCGGCCGATAGAGCGGAATCTGAATATGAAACTGTTGTCTGATCTTACACACTGATTCCGTATTTGGTTGTTGGAAACAAACAAAAAAAATAATATAACCCTTCATGTACAAGCAAATTGAAATCGATCGATGATAATTTCTATACAAGGTGAGCTAAGAATTTAAATCCCTAGACTCGAACTCACTGATTTGATTGCAGTTAATTGGACGAGTTGTTCTCGAATAGTTAAGAAAACTGCCTGCATTCCCAAGGGCCAGGTGAGTAGAGAATTCGATTTACCAACTGCCCAACTCAACTCGCTCGTTGGCAGGCCAACAAGGAGTCGATATTAAGGGAGAGCGAATCACCTCCATATCGATCCTTGCAATTTTGTCGCTGTTTGTTTTTGTGGTGGATTGTTACCAAGGAAGATCGCAAAGCCCACACTTTTCCCAAGCACAATTACACTCACTTTGATCCAAGCCCAGCCCGTGGACTTGTGGACTGAACATGGAGATTGCACTGTTAGTTCGTTGGGCCACCTGCCCCTCAAATTGGTAAGCCCGCCAAAGACTCCAGCCACTTCAAGATGCCTAACCTGTCTGTTCTCTTGCAGTTCAATTTTCCGCACACACCCGCGGTACGGTCAACTTCCGTTTATAGAGCGAAACACGCCAATTGCTGTGTTTCCCGCTGCGGCTCCAATAGAAAATAATAAAAAGTTAATGTAAAATGTTCAATAAAATTTTGTAATCATTCTCAGACTTTCCTTGGGGGCTTCAAGGGTAGAAAAGAGTAAAATCAGGCCGGAGATATATCAATATAAATAAAACTAGAATTTTGAGAAATTAATGAGTCATCGTAAAAGTTAACAACTTGCACAAAATTGAAGTAGTTGCCGCTCCCGTTGGGTTGCCTTGTCGTCAATAAATTGAAAGGCTTGCGGTTGCCAGCCACCCCGAAGGATGTGGGCGGGCGGCCTTTTGGGATCTCGCAGACGTAATCACTTTTTAAGTGAAACACAATTTATGATACATGAAAAGCGACACCTGCCCCGGCATAGAAAATCAAAAACCCAAAGTAACGCGGCCAAAAGATGAGAAGACCAAGACACACGGATTATTTTCTTCCAGCTCCGTTGGCTCAAAGGGTTGCCAACCCTTCGGCCTCTGGAGCGGAGCGTGTGGCTTGTCAGCGCAATAAACACCTCAAAGTTGATGACATTTCATTAAAATCAACGCTGCCTCTCCGACTGCGGAGGGGGGCGACGGGTTCGTCTCGGGTTGGCCAAATGAATTTGCTTATGGAGCATGAAAGTGGGTTTCTCGCTGTTGTCCTGCGTCTCCTCACGAAAATGTTGTGTTCATTTGGGTAAAAGGAGCGCCCGCCACGCAATGAATTTCATTAAAACAAGCGGCAAAAGTGCTTGCCACCGCCCCCACCCACATGTGGCCGTCGTCCTGGGGGGCGGGGCGGCCGCTTTCACCTTTATTGGTCCGCTTGATTTGCGTAAGTGATGCGGCCCCGAAAATAAAAAGAAAATCAAAACTGTGCCAGCCCAAAGTGCGACTTTGATTGGAAAAGCCGCAGTTTTCGGCAGCTGCCTGCTTTTTAATTATGCGCCAGCGGAGCCGGCCAGACATCAATCGACAGCATTTTAATCACATTACCCGGGGCACTATTAACTAATAAGTCAGTGACGATGGCGACCGCCAAAGCGTTTGAAGTGCTAAGTGTTTTCCACCCAGCCAACTTCCAGGCCAAGCATATCGACAACCCAAAGGCAAAGTGCGCGGTTTTGCGGTGCCTCTGAGACGAGTGAACGGCACAGAACAGAATCGAACGACTATATCATTTAGGGAAAGAAGAAGGCTATTGAAAAAGGCTGATGGATTTGCAGGACAGTTTAAGAAAGCAGAACAAGTGGACTGATAAGATCTGAAAGGGCAGTTGGATAGTTCAAGGAATTCATTCGTATGAAAGACTTGGCATTTGCTTAGCTTTGCAGTTGATTCTTTAGATTAAAAGTGCCAAGTGTTTGGGTAAATAAAATATATAAAACCGATAACAAACGATAAGCGGATTAGAGGAAATTAAAATGAAGACAGACTCACCCAAAAGCCAATGGTGCCTGGAAAGAGAGGGAGAGAATTAATTTGAATTATTGTTTAAAAATTTAATAAAATTGCTTAAAATATAAATTAAATAAAAATATATTTCCATAATTGTTTTCTGCTGTTTAGTGTAATTTATTCAAATGCCCGCAGCCGATGCTTCCCCGAAATGCAACCCTGGCCCATCGAAGTTCGAACAGCTGATCGAAAATGCAAATAAGCGAGAAAGCAAACAAAATCTTCAATCAGAAAATGACTGCGAATTTGGTGAGTTGGCGGGCCAGCAAATTGGTTAAGCCGCCGACTGGGCGACTTCACCTAATCTCGAGATTCTCAGGGATTATTCGCGGTAAGTAAATTGAATGAAATGTCTTATGAATTATCAAAGGACTTTCTTTTATAGAGAGCAAAGTGAAACTTAAAGATGTTCTGTGGCCAACGGCAGCTGGTGGCAGCAGCAATGTTGCTAAGGCCTGGCAACTTCCGCGCTGTGGCAGGCAACATGCCAGGCAAACCAATCACAGCGACACAGCGAAGAGTCCTTGAGAGCCGGCAGCCGCACGAAGCGGCAGCTCGGCTGGCGGGATTCGCTGAATCGGCGCCGAGCTGGCCCGAACCGGCCGACGACTGGCTGCCGGTTGGCGGCCGTGGGAGGCCGTCAGGGAATTCGGTTGACTGCCACGCATCCTTCGGCGGCTCAGTTCAGTGCTCGGGCAACATTCGAACGCGTCGGTTGTGCTTTCTCCTCTCCAGTCGCTGGCCAGCCAGAAGAATTCCACTGAAAACGAAACCCAAACGCAGCCAAAATCGCTAATCAATCGAAACCTAATCAATTGCTGGCTGCCAAGATCGCCAAAAGTGAAGCGAGTGCTTTTTGTTTAAAGTTTTTTGAAAGTGCAAACAGACGACAGGCAGAGCCACCGGCCGAGCGGTGGGGCCGAGTGATCAGTGAAAAGTGAGCCGCCTCCCGGGAGCCGCCGCCCGCAAGGTAAAAATGCCAGGAAGACGCTGCCCGAGTTGCAGGCTCCCCGGGGCTGTGATTTATGTTTTATTCATTTGAAAAAGTGATTTATTAGCCATGAAATTCGGGTGCATGCGCGCAGGTTTAATTAGCTGGCCGCCTCGCTGGCCTACCGGCCTCTTGGCCAACTAAACTGCACGGCGAGATTAAAATTGTAAATGACAGTCAGCCGCCCGACAGCAGCTGTTGCTAGCGGCAGGACACTCGCCCGGTCCTGCTGCAGGTCCAAGTTTCCTTGCCCGTTTGTCGCTCTGTTTTAATGAAAATTAATTAAATAAATTTTTACGCAGTCCGCCTGCCCCGCCCGGTTGTAAATAATGAAGTGGACATAACACGGAAGCGTTCAAGTCCTCGTCTGGCAGGGATTGCATTAAATATAAAATCACTTGCCGATCACGGGAATTTAGTCCTGCGGAATCATAGATGACGAGGCGAGTGGAAGTTCACTCAATGGGAAAATTGCGTACGCTCAATTAACCTCGCACTGCGAAAGTCAATGCAATTGCAATTCAGAATTCATGGCAGGAATCGGGAACCGCGGAAAAGCTTCCTTTTCTCGAGAAGGAAACTTAAAGTTGCGGATCAGCCAACCAATTCAAATTCTCTGGAGTTCTTCTTGATCCTTTTGCGGTTGATCAGACTTTCCTCGATTCCCTCAACAAAAACTAATACGAAATCGCATGAGTTCTTCTTCTTGCTGCTTCGTGTAATTATTTCCAAATTATGCAGTCAGATCACAAAAGCAAAAAACGAGCAGCACCAAAAAAAAAAAACGAAAACAAGAATCAAAAACGTATTTATAATCGGATAAATTTGTCTGCTGTTAATGCAAATGAAAATCGACCAGGAAATCGGGCAATGAGCACCAAAAATTAACCCCGTCCCCGCCGTCCATCTGTCTTGCTGTCTCTGTTGCTCCTTCTTGTGTGGGCGGCCCTGTGAGGTCATCAAAACGTCGGCGATTCCATAAACCGAATGGGCAACCGAAAGCATTAAAAACAAATTAGCATAAATTTAGTCAATGCTATGAATGTTGTTGTGGTTGTTGCTGTTGTTGGTGTGATTGCTGCTGGTAACCCTTTGTGTTTATGCAACAATGAAAGACCATCACGATTAGCCCAGCCAAAGGGCAGCCGGCGTAGAGCAGCCGGTAAACAAATAGAACTACGAATAACCCAACACACACACCCACACACACACACACACGCGCGGCATACACGACATACACACATGTTGTTGGTGGCGATGCCGACGGCTGGCTTTGGTTTCCAGCGGGGACATTTTATATGAGCAAAGGGCCACAAAAGAAATTGAAACTGTAATTATGACGGCCCAGCGAGGGGGCAACACCAACACCAACAACAACAACAACACCAACAATCGTTGGCAACAGCACACAAAGGAGTTGAGTGTTTGGGAAAATCGTCAAATAAAACCAACCAAAAAAAAAAAAGGTGCCAATCCAGGAAGTTGGCTGCCGGCCGTTGGAGGCTGGGATTTCTCAATTTAGCGGCTGCTGCTGGGGGAGGGGGCAAGTTCTGCCCTAATAAATTACACAGTCATGCAGGCGGAAATAAACACAATTAAAAACGCATCAGCGACTCTTGGCCCACAAAGGCGAAGCAGCGGCGGCGGCAACAAAATAACAAAAAATTTAAAAAAAAAACACAAAACAAAGCATTCGACTCGCAGATGCAGCCAAGGGAAGGGCGGGCAGGGGCAGGCGGACTGCCAGCGAGTCAATGCAATTGCCGTCCACGCCACGCGGCGTATACGTAATGCGCAAACAAACAATGGGAACAAACAAATCCCCCAGCTGCACACCAACGCCTGCCACGCCCACCCACATGCACGCATGCAGTCGGGCAGGCGGGAGGCTTTCCCCTTGGCCAAGACATGCAAATAAGCAGGCGAGGCAGAAATTCAAACAGAGCCTTCCTCCCCTGGTCAGTTGTTCTCAAAGCAAAAAAAATGGAAATCCAGTTCCCCACATAAGCCGGATTTATACGCACTCGTCTTCTTCCTCCCGTGCTTTCTGATTTCTGAACGAAGAAAGAAACAAGGGAAGCCCAGCGGCTTAGCTTTCTACTTTCTTCCTCTTCTCCCTAGACAAATTGCAAAAGACCAGGAAAGCAGCCGAAAAACAGAAACCAAACTCTATTAGGATCTGTAGTTTGGATCAAGTCTGAGGATCGTGGAAGTCCGAAGAGCTTCTTCAGAAAAGCAGACCCTTTGTAAAAGGAATTCGAGTAGTTCGTTGACAATTAAGCTTCATTCGTAGAACTTCTACCCCCACACCAGCTGGATCCTTAGTCTATATTGAAACTAATCGCATTAGAATTTTGGAGCCGTTTTCTGAATTTTTTTAGTATTTTTTTAAAGTCGTTTGCATATTTGCAGGTGGGTAATTTTTGGACCGGTTCTTTATCATCATCGGTTTCTGTTTTCAACACAAAACGATTGCAAACTAATTCACTTCAAGGGGTAAAAGTGCTCATCTATTCTTTCCTACCCTTTCGCTCTCTACTGTCCCTCTTTTCTTTGTGATGGTAAGACTGCTCTTACCTTTCCTCGATAAAATCCGTACATTCCGTAGTTAATATTTTATTGTTATCAAAACGAACCTGAGTTTGATTTGTACCCAAAAACTTACAGAACCCAAAGGGGTAAAAGTGCTTATTAAATTTTCCCCCTTCTATAACTGTTTGCTTAAATTCGCGGAGAGTTTGTTTATCAACCGCTGATAGAACACCGCCTTTTTCTCTTTATAAAATCCTCACTTTCTCTAGATAAAATATATTATTAAATTTATCAAATCGAACTTAAGTTTGATTTGTACCCAATTTCAGAGCCCAAAGGGGTAAAAGTGGTCATGTATTTTTTCTCCTTTGCTCACGTTTTGTTTAATTTAACAGACAGTTAGCCTTTCCTTAATGCCCTTACCTCTTCAAAAAATCTCCACTTTCTCTAGCTACAAAATATTAAATTATGAAATCGAATTTGCGGACGATTCTACCCCAAGAAATCCCAGAACCCAAAGGGGTAAAAGTGCTTATCTATTTTTTCTCCGTTCGCTCTGCCTCGCGAACAGCTTGCTGCCTAAAAAAGATCCTTCTAAATTTAACCCTTGATGAAACTTCGCCTTAAACGCTTTAACTACCGACCCAAAATTCGAGCTTCAGGTTCTTGAAAACTTTACCCCTTCCTTGTGGCAAATCACAGACTGTCTATCTCGAAATTAGCCAGGCTTAATCGAAATATCTTTGCCAGTTTTACACAGTTGACCAATTAAATTTGCATCGATGCCTGGCGAAGGACGGAGAAACGGCTTCGTTTTCGGCCATTCGATGGCTGGGAAATTGAAATGAATTTGCCGGTGTGCGCGGGGGAAGATGCGAGGGACGACCGCAATCCGTTTTATGTGCATTTGTGTTGAAGCGATTATTTTGTACTTTACATGCCTCGCAATTCCTTTTCGCTTTTATCTTTGGAACTTCCTTCGTCCTGCGACGCTGGCCGGGTCGCGTGCCTGCCCGCAATAACCCGCCGACGAGCTGATCATTTACACAACATTTGCATTGAGTATGTTAAATACAATGCAAATAAACCATTACACACACACACACACACTCGCGAGTGTTCACATATGAAGACAATGGGAAGCCGGAAGGACGGGGAAGGGTAAGCTCCGCTCTTTGAATTTTGAGCAGCCACAAAACGCACAGTCAGCATAATAAATCGGCCCTTTAATAAACAACATAAACAATAAAAAACAAGGCAAAAAGAAAAAGCCTCAAGCACCGGGACAGACCGACAGACACAGCCAACCAAAAAATGGGCCGCTCCCAGGCACGCAAGCAATCAATGCGACGACATTTGCCCCCCGCGGGTCGAAGGCCAAAAGCTCAACAAGGCAATCGCCTGAAGGACTACAGAGCTGCAGAAATTTAAACAGTGGAAGGGTTTTCAGAACCCGAAACCTCCAAGGAAATTTAATAATTCCAATGTAAAAAAGTTTCAGTTCTTCCCAGCAAAGGCTTAGGAATTGTGGAGGAACTTAAAGAATCTTGGGAAATTTGAGGGAAACTAAGAAGCATTTAAGAATTTGAGAAGCTGAAAACCAATCAATAGGACAACTGAACTGCACAAAATTAAACATTGAAAGGCTTTACGGAAGTCCCAGAAATCAAAAACCTCCGAGGAAATTTAGTTCCGCCCACCAACGCCTTAGGAATTGTGGAGGAACTCAAAGAATCTTGGGAAAAGTGAGGAAAGAAAAGAATTTGGGAATCTTTAAGCCAATCAATGGGATGACAGTGAAATCTTCGTTGTCTGTCGAAGGACAAAAGCTTAAGGGATTCACTGAGACGAAGGAGGAAGACAAAAGAAGCAAGCAGCCGGCCAAAGGAACTGGAACCTTGAAGCAATCTTTTTGGTTTCTTTCTTTAGGGAGTCCCCGAGCCAAAAGCGTAGAAGAGTCAATGAGAGAAATCTTCGGGAAAATGTTTCCATAAAAGCGAATAAAAGTTGTTGTTCTTTGTTTCCTAATCAGCAAAGCCTGAAAAATTGCTTAAGAACAAAAAGGATCTTGGGAAATGTAAAGGAAACTAAAAAGCATTTAAGTATTTGGAAATCTTAAAACCAATTAATGGAACGACAGTGAACTCTTCGTTTTCTGTTGCTCGCTTTCCCTGACGGGTCAAAGGCCCAAGGGATTGGCTAAGCCACAGAAGGACAACAAAACGAGAAGACATCAAACAGGGAAACCTTCGAGGCGAAAAAAAGTACCCGTTCCTCGTTGCCTAACCAGCAAAGCCTGAAGAATTGTTTGAGCATTAAAAGAATCTTTAAGGCTGTGGGAATCTAAGAATCATTTATGGGTTACTGGAACTTTCTTTCTTTTTCCCTCTGCTCAAATTTTATGGATAAGTTTCCTCTTTAAAGCTGAGGGAATCTTAGAAGCACTCAAGCGCTTGGGAGTCTTTAAGCATCCTTTCTTTTTCTCTCTACTCAAATATGAATTTCCTCACCTCAAATTGAACTGCACTCGAATTAAGCATCACTTAAAGAAAAGTAGCTGATTTCTGTGATTAGCTTTGAACGGGTTCCTGACTTTAAAGGACCCTTGGCAGCCGTGAAATAAACGAGAGACTGAACCGCAAGTGTCCAACTGGCCGACGACTGTTAATCACGGCCAATTGAGTATCAAATCCAAACACTTGGCTAAAACAGCTGAAGAGTCCTTGAGAATTGAGCACGGCCTTGTGGGTTCGCACAATTGGCAATATTTGGGAGGCCGCCAGCCCCCGGCGGATCGTCTGCTTAAATTTGAAACTTGTAAATGGCCAAATAAAATGGAAACGAACGCACAATAAACCAGACGACGACAGCCGCAGACAGCGGACAGAGGAAGCTCTTAAGTGAAAGAGACTGACAGAGAAGCCGGCTTACGTAAATAAAGTCGACGTAACAATAAAAATAATAAACGAATTAGCCGCCCGGAAAGACTCCGAGGCCGGCAACTCAATGAAAACGAAACCCGAAACGAAAGACGCCGACTTACAAAAAAAATGTACACGACAAACATTCAAATTGACTTTGTCCCGGGCAGTTGGACAGTTGGACAGACGGCTGACGACCCGCAAACCGCTGGCGGTTGAAAACCCCCAACCAAAAAAAGCCACCGACTTGACACGCCGACACTTGTCCTGCGGACGAAGGGTCGTTTTTGGCCGGCTCCTTGTGGCCCGGCCCGGCCGTCAGACAGACGCATTTGTCGTCTGTCTGGCAGGACGTTAAGATGTTTATGGCATGTCAAGGATTATTGTTATCACCAACTGGCCAGGTATGCAAACAGGCAAACAAACCGGGCAGCTGGGCCAGGACCGCGGGGAGCGAAACTGTAATTGGCGCAGCGACCGCAGTTTTAATCTCGAGCACAGCAAAAAAAAAAAAAGGCAACTGACAAGAAAAATGCAAAACCAACGAGCCCCAAAATGTGGCCGGGGCCTGGAATGTTATTAAATGTGCAGCGGCCAGGCCACGGCGCTGCAGGGAGCGGCTGAAAGCTGCCACGGAAATTTATGAGCAGCGACTGTGACAAAAGGATTACAGGACACGGACAGAAGTCAGAGTCGCTGCGGTTTAGGGGCTGTGAGTTTATAGGCTAAATGAGATTAATTCGGGGCTTAAGCAACGGCGACTCCGTCTGTGAATTAAATGGATATCAAATGTCAAGGAGACAGACAGGACGAGTACGAAATTCATTAGTTGGTCCTGTGCCCTGTGTTCCTGTTCGTCGCCGAGAATTTATTAGATTAACAGCAAATATCAAATAGGAAATTAACTGTCGTCCGGCAGACGAACGGCCCGAGTTTTGCATATTGAATTTTGTTGAAATAGTTTTCATTTCATTACCGAGCCTCGAAAAATTTATATCAATTGATTTTTGCCAACAAATTTTAATTAAAATCCAAGGAAAAACGGCCGGGCAAAAAGTGTTGCCTACCTTTGAGGGCAACTGCCAGTCCGGGGTCAGGAGTGCTTTTAATTGCCCGATAGTCCCGATGATTGACCGGTCAGCCTCCTTCGGCCTCGTTGCTCAATCTCAGTCAAAAGCCAAATGCCAGACCGGCTCAACGGCAATCAAAGAAACCGAGTCCAGGCCCCCGGGCCGCCAGCCACCGCTTCCCAGGCTCTCCCGGCTGGGGCCGTTGCAATGAGTCAATGTCGACGGGGCCCATCCTTTTTCATGTAGCCAATGCTCTCTGTTTATGTGTCACCTACAAGACTGTGTGTGCGTGTGTGTGTTGCAACTGCCAGGCGACATTTTGGGAAGCAGCCGCCGCTGCCCCTGAGCAAGAATTTTCCCAGGCCCGCAACTGAGGAATGCGACCGCCCGCCCGCGCTCATGTGTGCGCGTGTGTGTGTGGGTTGGTCGATTTTGTCATTGAAAAGGGTTGTGACAAATTTTTAAATTAATGGCTAAACGCAAAACATGAAAAGGAATTTCTCGTTGGCTTGTTGCTCTTCCACGTTTGTCAGCCGCAGTCCATAACCCGCCCCCGCCCCCTCAAACGCTGGCATGTTTTCCACTTCAATTTCATGACACACATTTCCGGATCACACACACACACACACACGCGCGCATATAAAATTCAATTAAATTAACTGCAATGAAGTTGGTTTTTTTTCGTAGAATTATTTTTTGCTGCCGCCGTCGGATAATTGAAATGCCAATCGATTTGGCGAATTCACTTAACAAATTCTTGACCTTTCGCCTGACCCCTAAGCACACTGACGAGGGGACGACTTAATGGCTTAAATTTCGGAATTAAAATGAAAATTTGAAAGGCAAAAAAAAAGGAATTTAATTGATTCCTTAAAAGCCTTGAATAATTGAAGGAAATTGGAAAGCACAAATGCAGGAAATTTAAGAAAAATATTTAAGTCAAAAATAATTAGGGAAAGGAAATTGAAGTCTAGTTTTTCGCTTAAGACTCCAAAAATGTTGGGACGACCAAAAATCCACCCCCGGCTCTTGCGGACAGTTGGGCAGTTGGTTGAGAGTCGAATTGCAAGTGTGACGATTCGCCGGCGGCTATGACTGCTCATTTACACTTTTGCACATGTCCGGGGCCGCGGGCAGACAGGATGGCAGGACAGTTGGGCAGTTGGACAGACGCCGCACAGCCAGCGTGGCGCACTCAAAATCTCTCGCATCAGCACAAAATTTCTGGGTGGACTGTCCGTTGGTTTCCTCAACCCCCCACAGCTCGACTCTATTATATTTATAAGCGCTACTCTCCGCATCTATGCGAGTGTCCGGGGGGTTGAGTAAATACAGTTACTTCAGCGAGGCGGGGGAGCGTGTAACTTTTGCTGACCAGGACAACGACCACATTGACCAGGAACATAGAGGGAGGGCGGAGTTCACCGAATTGCCCCAGGACGAAGGGGCACGTTCGATGACCAAGCTGAAAAACAGTTGTCATTTGCACTGGCAAACACACGAAGCTCCTATAGATTGTCCAGCTGTCTGTCCAGCTGTCCAGCTGTCTGTGTGCGTTTAATTTTGTTTACTTTCGAGTTAAACTTTCGCCGTGCATTCCCAAGTGTGTAATTTTAAATGTCAGCAACAATAAACACCCAAAATAAGCAAAGCGCCTCCCGCTGGCCCTCGTGGTTTTCCCGCAGCTTTTCTTTTGGCCGTCTTAGCCGCATCGATTGACTTAAAGCAGACGACGGCCCCCAAGCAGCCGTAGACGAGGGCCACGGCAGCGGCGACGACGACAACAGAAAGTTAATGAAATTTTCTTACCTTTGACTGGCGCTGCTGGGAGGACCTGAAAGCAAAGACAGAAAATCAAATTAAAAATTCCTCAAAATGGCCAGCGCAATTATCGTAGCGAACATTGAATACGAATCGTCGTCAGATCGGAGAAAATAAGCTCCCTAGAAATTCCCCAAGGCTTGAAAAACCTTAACAGTTGCCTGGTTCTTGAGATTCGAGCCGAAAAGAGCATTGAATTCGAGCAGTTTGGAGCGCACTGAGCTGAAGTTGCGGCCCAGACGGCGGAGAGTATGCGAATCGTCAGATCGGGAAAAGCTTCCTCCTCAGGCAAAAGAAGACCCCACAAATCACCCAAGGGTTAAAATACTTTTAGAATTCTCTATTCATGAGATCCTTAAGCTTTTCTTGCCGAAAAGAGCATTTGATATGAGCAATTTGAAGCGCACTGTGCAAAAGGCAAGCGGTGGCAGCCGAATAGTCAGATCGGGAAAACTAAGCTTCCTCCTCAGGCAAAAGAAGTCCCTAGAAATTCCCCAATCTAGAGTTGCCTGTTCCTGAGATCCTTTAGCTTTTGGTGCCGAAAAGAGCATTGAATTTGAGGGGTTGCCAGTTGCAGACGGCGGAAAGTATGCAAATAAATAATCCAAATACGAGTGCATTTTGTCATGGAGCCCCCACCAGCCCGGCTCGTCCTGGGCTATTGACAAAGCGCTGCATACCAAAAGCAGAGGCCACGCGCCGCTGCCGCTGCCGCCGCCACGCCTTTGTTTGGCGACGAGTGCCTTCGGTTTTTATTGCCTCTGCGGCCGCCGGCTGAGCATTTTGTTGGGGCATCCATCTTGCCGGCAGTCCGTCGTAGCCGGCGCACGTGCAGCTATTTACATTTGCACGTAATAAATTCAACGGAGCCGGCGGAGACGCTGCCTGCGGCGGAAATGTGTGGCAAGTGCATATGCCGGTTGGCCGAGCGACCACTACGTGTTGCATGCCACGGATGGCAACGTCTTGGCTGTGGCACACATGTGCGCTTTGGTTATTTACATTGACAAAATTTAATGGGCGAAGCAAGCACGGCAAAGGCGACAAAAGGCGGCCCGAAAATCTCAGTTGTGGGCCGCAGCCGCAGGCAAATATTTGCCGCCCCCGCCCCCAACTGCCTTCGCCTTTGTCCTTTTATCTCAGCTCCTGGGGACCGAGATCGAAGCGCACATTAGCAGCGAAACGCGTGCGCAGCGTTTTATTGGAAACGTGTCCTATCTGCGCCACCGGCAGCCGCCCGGCCGCCCAACTGTCCCACCGACCCGGCCAAAGCGGCTCTGATTAGACACACCAACCTCAGAAGGTGTGTGTGTCTCCGTGTGTGTGTGTGTGTGTGGTCCCCCAGGGGCTGTGCGGGGCAGTTGAGGAGACCTGGCCGCCGCCTTTAATGAGACGGCAAAAAGAGCAATCTTATTGCTCTTCCGGCGGAGGCGGCAGGACCGAGGAGCAGGGCTGCTGGCTGCCCGATTAAATCGCCAGGGCTGTGCAAATATCGGCTTTAATTTCGAAACTGGGTTAAAGGCGGCCAACAGCCCAACGACTTTAATGGGCACGAAGGAGAATTTGGACCGAAATTGGAACAAGTTTTCTGGGCTTTCATAGCTTTTATTAAATCAGGCGGGGGTTTCTAGTTTTCTGGATATTGGATAGAATGGATACTAAATTCATTGCTACGGAAAAGCTGCAGGGACTGAAGATCTGGCAATCCTGTGGTTTGTAGAATGTTACTGACAATTTGAATTAAATTCTCGATGATATCAAGACAAAGTAAGAATATTTTTTATTTACTTATTTTAATTGCATCTTAGAATTAATTCTTAAGTACAATGTGTATTAAGCCAAAGCAACAAAGGTCTTCAGGCTGAAGTTAGGAAACTTAAGACTGGATTTTGAGATATTAGACTGGTTTCCTCTGCATGACCAAATATGCTCCGAATCACAGAAAAGAAATGACCTAATATTCAATATAAAATAAAAGTTGAAGAGTTTGGCGGTTTATTCAAATATAATTGATATATTTATTTGAATAAACTGTTGGGCGCAAAAATGGTCTGCCTGAGTTGGCAGCCCATGGAACATTTGGTTCATGTTCGCTCTTGGAGTGAACCAAAAGATCATTCTGATTCTGTACCTCTTGATTCTGATTCTGTGATTCTGTGTCTTGCTTTAAAATAAATAAATCAATCTGTGTTTCATTAAAAAGGAGTAGAATAAACTTGATAAACATATCAAGCGATTGAATTGAATCGATAAGGTGCAGGAGGTGGAGGAGAGACCGTCAACGAGGTTTTGCGGTTCATCGGAATTTTACAATTCCACGAAACTATTTACAATAAATCTACATGGATCCCATTAATCCCTTAAAGGAAAGCTCATTTCTACGTTGGATTCAACAAGAAATATTAGCAGAGCAAAATAAATTAAAAAAAGACTTAAAATTGGAAGAAAGAACCCTGAAGGAATCATGCATACTAAAGTTATTGAGATTCACATGAGTTCCTCAGCTTTTAGTGGACTGCTTTTTGATTATATCTTTCGGATTATATTTCTGGTAATTCTCTCTCGTTTATTTCGGATCCTACCGAAGACGCGTTAAGGTTCTTAACTGTCTATCCACTCAGCCAATAATAGAACTCTTTATCTACTTAAGCTTTCTGCAGATTAAGTTAAAAAGTTCAATAAAAGAAAGTTCAATTTGGAGACTTAAGATCAAAGACCAAAAACAAAAACCAAATCAAACAGTGAAAAAATTCACTTCCTTTTTCCCACTAAATTCGCAGCTTAGTTTTTTGGTAGTGTAATGCCCACGTCCTGTTGGCTGTGGCAAAAGTCCATAAGGGTCCTTTGCCGGTTTGGCTATGCGCTTATGAGCGTCGAGAAGCCGCCAATAAAAATTGACAGGCACTTTTGGTTTGGGGATTTGAAATTCTGTTTTATACGAAACAGAAAATTAAATTGGTATTTCTTTCTCCTCTTCCAGCAGCCACAGAAACTAATCAGACACACCCACATCCACACACACACACACAGAAATACACTCACTGCAGCGGAGGACAGTGAAGCGATGTTAGAGCGAACAACAAGCCAAAGAACCGCAGCAATTTTATGATGATGACAAGCAAGCAAAGCGGCGACAAAATCGCCACCAACAACAGCAACAAAGGCGACAGCAACAACGACTGCAGCCCTCGGCTTATAGAGCAAAGCAAACTGAACGATCTGACGATAATTTTGGCGCCGTCGACAACGACGGCGGCAACGACGACGCCGACAGCAATTCAGGGGAGCGTGCGATGGCAATTGTTGCTGTTGCTGTTGCTCTGCAACTGCATTGGTAAGTAGTTGAGGGAATTTGAGGGAATCGAGAACCGCCCGCGGCCCGGAAGAGTCCCTGGCATTTAAACTAACTGGCGATGCGGTGAAAGTGGCATTGCTTTCTCTTTTTTCGGCTTGTTTGTATGGCGGGTTAAGCATTCTCCACGGGCCACAACCACACACAGCAGCACACACACAAGGAGACACTTGAATCATGCATAATCACTCACGAGTTAAGGTGCTATGAATTTTTGAATTAATTGTTGTTCAATCAATTGTTCTTCTTCATTGAAATCATGATTGAAATGAAGAATTTTCGATTTCAAACAAAATCTCCCCAGTGGGCGCATTCGAGCCGGACTTTGTCATACCGCTGGAGAATGTCACCGTGGCCCAGGGACGGGACGCCACCTTCACGTGTGTGGTCAACAACTTGGGCGGTCATCGGGTGAGTGGTGACGGTGCGTCAGCCCCCGCCAAGGTATGTATCGGTTTCTAGCCCGCAGCGTTCTCAATTTTTCCAACCACTTTCACCTTTTATTTTATTCTTAATATTTATTTCAATTATATTTGATTTCATTCTCAAAAGTTTCAAAAATGCAACTCTTTTTTTTAGTTATATTTCCATTAGTTCTTTTTTTAAGCGGTTCCATTTCGTTATATCAAAAGGAATAATATGCGAGTTTATGTAACAGAAAAAATGAGATATCCATTTGTCGGTTTGTCCGTCTGTCCATGAAAACAGAAAGATATCGGATAGTTTTTTAGGCAGAGCCATAGAATTGGGGATTTAAATTCTATATAACTCAATATCCGTTTGTCTGTCTATGAAAACAGGAAGATAACGGAAAGTTTCACAGGCAGAATCGGGAATTTAAATTCTATATATCTCAAAGTCGAATCAAGTGTTAGTTTAGCGTTTCAGCTAAAATAATCGAGTTCAAAATCAAATCAAGATGGCGGTAATATTTTCTGCCCAATAGGAACAAAAATGGCAACCCTATAGGAAAAGAGTTTCTCATTTTGATTACATAACTTTTTTTTTCTTATAAATTTTGCATATTTTTGTTCGTTTGAAATTTTCGTTTCTTTAAGATTCCCTGATGAGTTTAAAGAGCACAATATAATTGAAATAACGAACAATTGCACAATGATAAATTAAAGTTTGAGCGCACCTTTTGAGTACGTATCTTGTCTCTCTATTAATTAATTTATTTCAATATGCAATCTATATACAATAATATATAGTATATAAAATATATAAATAGCACCAGCACTGTCTGAATATTTCAAGCACCAATGCACATTCATCACAAAAACCCCCAATAAAAATAATATAATAATATGGTAATATCGATAAACATTTCAAATTGTCGTCCAGTCAGCGGCAAAACACGGGAAAAAAGCCTTGAGCGAGTGCAAAAAATGCCGGGCAAATGGCAATTGGTTGCGCGTTTTCAGTGTTGTTTTTAATTGTAATTTTAACACGCAGCTGCGAAATGATTAACACACTTCAATTTGTGTGTTCCCATCAGTGGAGTGCGTGTTTTTGTTTTTCCGAAAGCGAAAACACTGGCAAGTCTTTTTTGACCGACAATCGGTTTGTTATTTTTTGTTTTTATGGGCTCTTTAAATTTCCTTGCCAACCAAATTAAATCGGCAATTTACAAATTGAAGCTGCCTTGCAACCCTGGCCGATTGCTCCAAAGCATTTCTGCAAAACTAATTTAATCAAATTCAGCCTAAATATTCCCAAAAAATCAAGGCGTTTTCCAGGGTTCCCATCTTTCTCTGAGTGTGTAGACAATTGGTTTTGGAATATTCAAATGGCGGCCACCCAATTTGAAAATCCCGAAATTAGCCTCGCCAAAAACACTAGAGTGTCCAATCCCAATCGTTTTTTGTTGCTTAACCCAAAAATAAATTTGCTTAAATAAAAAAATATCGGGCAAAATGTGGAAGTTTTTGAGTTTCTGATGCTGGCAACCCTGCCAAGCCCACGAGTCTTGCAGCGACGGAAACGTCATTCCTTTTACGTGCAAGTTGCCTCAGAGTACAGTCGCCTGCCGGAAAAATCTTCGATTATCTCAGCCATCCGTAAAAGTTTTGAGTCGCGTAAAAGTGAAAAGTGGAGAAAATCTTCTGAATAAACCGAAGAAGTGAATATTAGAAAAATGTCTTACACAAAATTACTAGCCAAGGCCATGGAAGACCTGAAGCTTGAGGCCGACGCCGAGGAGAAAAAAATCAACGATGCCCAGAAGACCGAGGACACCACAGAAGCTGGAGCAGTTGGCGCCGAAAACACCAAGCCCCAGGGAATTTCGGGTAAGGAACTGTCGAAGAAACTCCACGCCATCATCGACCAAGAAACCAAGGAGCCCTCGAAGAGCGGCAGCGCCCGCGGCAATACGGTGCGCTTCACCATAAAAAACGTCGACCTTGACTGCAATGACTGCGATATTTCGGGTGAGTTTGGACGCCAGACCATTCCTCCCAGCCGCCCCATCATCGAGCTGTTCAAGAGAAAAATTTACCCCGAGGGCCGAATTTCGGAATACTCAAATCCCTCTAACGGCGAATCTACGAAGACCCCGAGTAGGCGCGAGTTCGACAGGAAGCAGGGCCTGGAGCGCGGCTTCTTCCACATCTTGAACGAGTTCCGCCGCATGGCCGAGGCCCAGCGCCAGGCCCGTGAGTACATCCGCCGCTACATGAAGCCGGGCATGACCCTGGTCCACTTGGTGGACACTTTGGAGGAGGTCACCCGCAGCCTCATCCCGCACCCCGAGCACAACGTGAGCCTGGCCTTCCCCTTCGGCTGCGCCATCAACAACTGCGCCACCTACTTCACCCCGAACAGCGGCGACAAGACGGTCCTAAAGGCCACCGATGTCATCTCCTTCGACTGCGGCGTGAAGATCAACGAACACATCATCGATTCAGCCTACACCTTCAGCTTCGACCAGCAATACGACGAGCTGCGCGACCTCGTCCAGGAGGCCGTCCAGGCGGGCATCCGCGAGGCTGGAGTCGACGCCCTTTACTGCCAGGTGGGCAGTGCCATCGCCGAAGTCATTAGTTGTAGTGAACTAGGCGCCAATGAGGGCGGGCAACCGGGGGTCCTGGGTTCCATCTACGATCTCGTCGAGATCCAGAAGCGCAAGCGAGGCGGGCGGCAGCTTCCCATGTACGACAACGGCGACAACACCCGCATGGAGGACAACCAATATTACATTGTCGAGGCCTTTGCCACCACCGGGCGCGGGGTGGCCGTGGAGTCCGGCGAAGCCTCCATCTACTCCAAGGCCTGGAACGCCCCACCCTCGATGATGCGCGGACCGGCGGCCAAGCAGCTGTGGGCTGCCATCAACTCGAACTACGGCTTCTCGCCCTTCTGCCGCCGCTGGCTCAACAAGTTGGGCCTCTCCAAGTACCAGCTGGCCTTCAAGCGCCTGTGCGACGAGGAGATTGTCAACACCTTTCGTCCTTTGTACGATGTCCGTGGCTCTCACGTGGTCCACTTCAAGAACACCCTGCTCCTGCGTCCCCTCTGCAAGGAGGTTCTGCCCAACTAACGGACCCCCAAGCATCTTATTCATTCTTTCCCTTTTTTGATATTATATAAATTATTCTTCATTAGCCTTAAGTTTTCTATATTGTTTTATATCTCCTATATTATAATCTCCTCTTTGGCAAAGAGGTTCTAACCAACTGAACTTATAATCCCCAAGCATTTCTTATTTCCTATAAATTCTTCTCCTAATTTGTTTTTAGCTTTTTCTAGCACAACTGGACTTCCACTCCCCAAGCATTATTATTTCCTATATTTTTTATCTTTTATCCATTATCCTATATCTCTAATGTTTTAATCTTCTCCTCTTCTGCAAGAAGATTCTAACAACTTCAATTGAAATATCCTCCTCATCTGCGAGGAGGTTTGCCCAACTAATCTTCTTCAAAGATCCATTTCAGTATTGTAAAAATTGGATGAGAAGCTTCAGATTATAATTCTTCAATCAACTTTCAAATTGAATCGGAATGGAAGCAGATTTAAATGATCTTATACAGAGAACTCAAAGAGGAATTTAAATATCTTTATGAGAACTTTTCTGTATAAGTTGAAGGCTTCAAGTTTCCTACGATCAGTTTACCAACCAACTCTGGAATTACCCTGCGAATTCACCAACTGCTCAGTGGAATTGACAATCTCTCCGTTGGAAACAGGAACGCATCAGCAAAAAAGGACTACAAATCACTCTTCAATCAACAAAGAACTAAATCGGATTTGAAACACTCGTAAGGATAATTGATGACCTTGTTGGTGGAGCGGCTGCTGGATTGCTGTTTAAATTAACTTTTGAGATAATCTCCTAGCAGTTGAAATAAAACTAAACCGATAATCCCATCGGCATTTCCATAATGCCCGCAAAAACTGCCCAAATGTTCAACTCTCCCCGTGGCTGTGCGTGTGTGCAATCCGCACATCAAAGAATGTTAATCAAGGGAATGGCATCATAAATAAAAACGCCGTTTCATATAAATCCTCTGATGTTTCAATCAAACAAAAAATAAAAGGCCACAGCGTTGCCAATCGAAAGGGGCAAATTGCCAGCTCGATGGATGGAAGCTCGCGCACTTTTTTCCCTGCGTGCTTGAGCGTGAGAGTCGAAGGGGTTTTTATTTTATTTAAACAATAAATAAATAAAATATTGTCAACATGATAAAATGGATGGCCGGCAACAATGGAGCACCCTCCCTGCGCGCCAGGACTCCGCCGATCTGTCCTGCATAATGCATAGTAATTGTAACGCATTGAATACGGAATCCTAGTCGAGCGGCCGGCGGAAGCCCAGAAATTCTTTTGTAATATATTTTCTCTTTATTTTTTGGGGGGGTTTCCCATAAATATGGAATATGCCCAGTGACTAATTTAAATAAAGTTGTCCATGCAAATTTGTACAATTTTTGGGTTTCATTCAAATTGCTTAAGGAAATTCTATAAACATCTACGGATCGTTCGGTTAAAGCTCTTAAATTTTGTGCATTCCGATTTATGATTTTCTTCTTGAAAATTTGTTCATTTTCATTGTTCATTTCCCACCAGCAAAACCACGAAAAATAAATTCAAGCGCACCGAGTTAAAACCGAAACAAAACCTTGCACCAATTTTTTATTAACTATATTGTAGTCACTTTTAAAGTAGTTTGTAGTCTTACCCGATTTTCCTACCCCGCCTCCCGTACGTTTGTCTCTTTTGCTGTCCTGTGTGTGTTTGTGGTCTTTATGTAACTGTAGTCCGCTAAAGGACTCTCTGCGCCCCTCCCCCCGCAGTCGGTCCTTACCGCGAGTACTTTATGGCATATTTCGTGTGGTGAGTTTTCCTTTTTCATGTGAATGTTTTTTTGAGTTGCTTTTATTTCCCACAGATGCGAAGGACTCCTTTGTTACCCCCCGAAAAAAAACAGGACAGTGGGGGTAGAGTTGCCCAGTGCACTACTCAATAAATTTGGTTTATTGAGTAAATAAATAAAATGCGACGCAATGCAGCGCGCAACGTTGACAGGCAACATCAAACAGCGGCTCTTCTGCCCCCACCCCCAGCCCCGGCACCCTCTATACCCTTCGCTTACCCCTTGGGGTAGCCATTGTACGCTTTATGGGTATTTATTTATTTATGGGAGTTTCACTTGCCCCTGCCCCTGCCCGGCGCAGCCTTCATTTACTTTTACTCGCTGGTATTGACGCACAGCTGCGTCGACAGTGCCAGGGAGCCATTCGGGTACCCCCACCCCCTGGTGGCCCACCTCGCAGTGCCATTGACAGGAGCTCTTTATTTGTTGTTGACTTGAGCTTCCTCATATCGTTGATGATGGCATTCGGGACGATGGCGCGGACAGCACGGGATATTCCGAATTTTTTGCAATTAAAAAATGAAGTGACGATGAAGGTTTCCCCCCACCCCCCACCCACCACACACACGTGGAGCCTATTCAATTTGATTTTCGTATTTGCATTTGACAATATTCCAGCGCCGACAAAAAATCACAGGCAAAAAGACTAGAAAAGATTCCTCAACTCAAATAGAAATTCATATTTAATTGCTATGCCTAAGGGTAATTTTTTTCCAAAGTCCCAAAATGACTTATCGCTTTGCAGTTCATTTAACGAATTGTATCCTTAACATGTCCTGCGTTTTAAAGTCGCTTCTTTCCTATAACCTGAATTTCTTTGGGGGTACAAAGATTGTAAGGCATTTTTTTACCCTTTGCTTTGTGGGGTAACTCTCTGGGATCTTTTTAATTTTAATTTTTCTTCCCGCTTCCCCATAACCTTTTTTTGTAAGCTCTAAATTTTTATTTCCCTTCACTTTAAGCTCCTTTGGTACTACGAAGAATTGGAAGCACAATTTTACCCTTTTGTTTTGAGGGGTAACTTTCAAATTCCCTTTTTATCTAACCTACTTCTCGCGTCGGTAAACTCCATAACCCGTCTCCTGTCCTTTTAACCTTCCGCTTTTTTCCTTTCCCAATCCAATGTTCCTCGCTTTTACCCTAAATTTGGGTGTCCTTCGTTAAGCGATTATCCGACTACCCTCGGCTTGGTCTACATTTTTTTGTGTATCCTCCCTGCATGTTGTGTGTGTGTGTGTAGCTAGTAGTTTTGTGGGGACTGTACTCCTGGCCCCGTTGAATGTTGTGTTTTTGTAGTTTGCACCAAACAACTGCACTGATTTTCCGTTTTACTTTGTGTGTGTTTGTGTGCGTGTGTGTGTGTGTGAGTGTGTTTTTTCGTTTTGTTCTTTGTGGATTTTTGTGTTCAAGTCTCGTCGAAGAAATCCGCCGACAAATCTGAATGGCACTGATATTAACTAATTGCTAAATGTTCTCTCTTCTCTCCACGCAACGAACTCGCCGCCGCCGCCGACGCCGCATCCGCAAATGGAACGACAACAAAAAACCACAAAACCAATTCCACTAATTGCACTTGAAATATCCCCGCTGACGGGGCTTGATATCTTTGACAAAACATCCTCTCTCCCATCCTTTCCACACACACACACACACTCACAAAAAAAAACTAAACTGTCCGGGGCTTTGGGATCTTCTCGTTTGTTGGTCGCTGGCCCTGCAACAAAATGGAAATGGCGTCAAATTGCGCTGACATCTGACGCTGCCCGCCGCCACCACCACCAACAACAACAACAACAACAACAACGACGAAAACGCCGACGACGGCGACAACGGCGATGACGATGATGATGAAAACGATGCCAACTATCAACACCCGCCATTGTGAACGACACTGACACCGCCAATCCTCCGCGCGTTGGTTTCGTTTTGGGTTCGTTTTTTTTTGTGCGGCAAACTTTTGGCCAACTAAATTCAAATACAACGGCACATGGCGCTGGACTAACGCATAAAAAATAACCGGAAATTGCTAAATGAATCGATCGCGCCGTCGGATGACCAATAATTCCATTAACAATTTGATGGTCGCCGCTCCCAACTGCCAACTGCCGACTGACTTGGCCGGGTTATCAAACTGCCATTTGAAAACATCTGGCCGACCAAACCAAACAATGGCAACGTTTACGTTGGGCCGGCAGGTGGCCTGGATTAAGGCCGACGCCAAGGCAATCCTGGCCATCCACGAGCACGTGATAACCAACAATGATCGATTGTCGGTGACGCACAACGACTTCAACACTTGGACCCTCAACATACGCAGCGTTAAAATGGAGGATGCCGGCAAGTACATGTGCCAGGTCAACACGGACCCCATGAAAATGCAAGTGAGTCAGTCACCCAACCCCCCATACTCACCTCCCCCCATTGAGGCCCAAAAGAGGCACACACAGGCCCAGAGTGCAGCTGGGGTAATTGGCCAATGGGTTGCGGTTAATTTAACACACAGGGACGGTCGGCCGGCAAAGGCTTTTCGCATTTCTAATTACCAAAGGCTCTCGTCCTGGCCAAGACTAATAGGCTGGATGCAGGCAAAGGCTCAAGATCGAATTCGTTTAGACAAGCCAAAGCGGATAAGCGTATGAAGATATCCAGAGGCTTTTTGTGTTCATAGGAACCTAAAGAAAAAAACAAATGACCCTTCAAATTCAAAAATTACCCTTTGAACTAGAAATGCTTGGAGTCGAATTTCGATCTGGCGATTGGGGATTTCTGTTAATTAATGCAAACAAACATGACTCCACCCTCTTCTTCCCCCTGCTCACTCCATCTCATCTTGGTCAAGACCAAAAAGCCGGATGGGTGGAAAGGCTCACAATCGAATTCGCTTAGAAACGGCAATGAGAGAAGTTCTGAAGTTATCGATATCTGGGGATTTTTGAAGCCTTTTGTGTTCAAAACCAACAGGAGACAAAGGTTACCCTTCAAATTCACAAATTACCCTTTGGAGTAGGAATGTTTGGAGTCGAATTTCAGTTCGATTCTTGGTAATTCCTGTCAATTAATGGAAACAGGTCTGTTACCCTTACGACTCCACCTTCCATCCCCCCCTCCATCCACAAAGAAAAGTTACCCTTCACACAAATTACCCTTTGGGCTAGAAATGCTTGGAGCCGACTTTCGATTCGGGGATTGGGGTTTCCTGTCAATTGATGCAAACAGGTCCCTTACCCTCACGACTCCTGCCCCCTCGATGACATTTCTTTATTTGTTTTCATTTAAATTGTAAAACTTGGGGGAAAAATGCAGAGGGAAAAAAGAATTACCCACACATTAAAATATAAAAAAAGAAAGGCGGAAAAAAAACGAAAATAAATGAAATGAAATGAAATTATTCTTGCAAATTACCCGCCAGACAAAAGCGCTGCACTGCTGGGCAAACAATGGCAGAGTCGCCTCAGCCGACCGACCGACCGACGGACGCGACGGCGGGTTGGGGCGGTGGCGGCATTTAAACACGATATATAAACAATGAGGCGCTTTAATGACAAAAATAAATAACAAACAATGTGGGCCGGGCCGGGCCGGGCCGACGACGACGGCCGGCAGGAGCGACAGGAGCCTGCGAAACTCGAACGCCGAGCGGCTCACATGGCGCCGCTTATTGCCACTTGACTCTTTGGCGGGGCCGTAGGCGGGGGCGGCCGGTTGGCTTCGCTTTGGTTTCCTTTTTTTCCGGCACTCAAACTGCCGTCAGTCTCTTAGTTTTGCCCATTAAATGCTCGACATGTGCAAAGCGATTGCGTTTTCAATTTCATTTCCCGACCTCGCTCTCTGTCAGTTTGTAATAAAATCAAGCCAACAAAGCGAATTGAGTGAAACGCAAATATGAGACAAATAAAAACCAAACAGTCGTCAGAGGACGACGACGGCAACGGCAACGTCAACAGCCCCCAACCCCCAAAAACCCTTTTCATGTTTGAAGCACTGCGAATTTTCCAGCAAGTCTTTAAAACGATCTTCAAAGGATCGTTTAGTTTTGAATTTTAAGGAAGCCAACAGGCGAAATCGACTTAGCCATTCAAAGCGAACGACTGGCAGGGAAAAGTATGAATATTCATTGCGGTGACTGGCCAGGGACAACGTCAAAAAGGACGAGACAACAAAACCAATTCAGTTAATGTCATTCGCCTCCCCCCCGACCACTCACCGCTGCGGTTTGGGGCTGCCACGTGTGGCGTCTCCCCCTCCCATCGCTGTATAGTTTATGCTTTCTGGTTTTTGTGGTCACCCGGCTCTCGATTTTTGTTGTTCCTTTAGACGGCCACGCTGGAGGTGGTGATACCGCCGGACATTATCAACGAGGAGACCTCCGGCGACATGATGGTGCCGGAGGGCGGCTCAGCCAAGCTGGTGTGCCGGGCCCGCGGCCATCCCAAGCCCAAGATAACCTGGCGCCGCGAGGACGGCCGCGAGATCATCGCACGCAATGGAGTCCATCAAAAGACCAAAGGTAAGGAACCCACTCCTCTCCCCTCTCGCCCACTTAAAGTTTATCGTTTTTTTTTTCTGGCAGCTTTGGCCGTCGAAGGTGAAATGCTGACACTCTCGAAAGTCACGCGATCGGAAATGGGCGCCTACATGTGCATCGCCTCGAACGGGGTGCCTCCCACGGTTAGCAAGCGGATGAAGCTACAGGTGCACTGTGAGTATCTGGCGGGCCCCTGGTGGGGGCGTTGGGGGGTTAATATTGATAAACGCGCTGCAGGTGGCCCCGGCCGTTTTGATTTATGCCCATTGCTGTGGCGGCCAACGACGACGACACCGCCAAACGGCCATAACAATAATGGGGCGGCCATTAAGGCGGCCCGGCCGCACCGCAGGACCCTCGACCGGTGGACGAGGGACGCTGGACGGAGTGTAATGCAATAAGGGGCAATGCAAGTGTTTCCGTTTCGATTTCCGTTTAACGTCTGGCAGGGCTCTGGTCGGGCCCGCAAATGCATTAAGCGAGTTTGACGTGGCCGACGTGCGAGTCCTGCGACGCGCGACTTTTCCTGTCACGTTTCAGTTGTAAAAACTTGGCCAGCCCACAGGCCAGGTGAGAGGGTGCCAGTGCCACTGACGTGGTAATTGTTAAGGGCGCCCCCCACCGTCCTCCTCAAGTTGAATTCACTTCGTTGCCTGGCCAAGTTAATGAAACTTCCACAGCGTGTGGTAAAAACTTGGTTAAAAACAACAGCCAGCCAACTGCCAACGTACGACGGCTTAAGAGCCCCCAAAGTGTGTGCCGGTGCGTGTGCGTGTGCGTGGTGTGTGTTTGAGAGAGAGTAATCGAAAGGAACCGAGTCGAGGCAATAAACTCACCAAATTTCCTTCCCTCTTAACAGCCAGTGTGAAGATATGGCAAGGCACGCAGCTTGGAAAGTTCTTTGGATATAACGAATCACAAGATCTCTAGGAACAAAGGAGCCCATGAAAACTAAAGAGGAAGCCGCGTTCAGGAATCTCAAGATCTCTAGGATAAAGGGAACCAATAAAAAACCAAAGATCTTGGGTACTTCTGTCTAAGGAATCCGCGTTGATGAATCACAAGATCTCTAGGAACAAAAGAACCCATGAAAACTAAAGATCTTGGGTAGTCTTGCCCAGGGAAGCTGCGTTGATGAGTCACAAGATCTCCAAGAACAAAGGAACTTATAAAAACTGAAGATCTTGAGTAGTTTTTGCACAGAGACGTCGCGTTCCCTCTTAAGATATTTGGGATTCTGCCTATTGGCTATTCTCTCTGAAATCTTTAAAAGAATTCTTATGGAATATTTAGCAATTCTTCTGATATATTCTGACTATATATGATTCTTCAATATATTTAAAGAGCTTATCCAAAACCAATCACTGGCCCTCTGACACTTTGTCTGGGAAGCTTCCGTGGAATCCTCAATTTTAGACTGTCTCAAACGCATTTCAGGATACCCCTGAATATTCTTTTATACCCCTTTAATACCCTCCCTCTTCTCCGACCTCCCACCCACCCAAAAACAACCCAACTGAAAGCGAGAAACCCGCCAGCCCCAAACGAATGGCTTCCCTCCCAAAAAACCTAGCATAGTTTCAGGCAGCGGTTGAAAAAACCAAGACGAGGTTCCCTCGGTTCCCTCGATTCCCTGGGAAGTGGCAAACTCTTATCTAAAATTTTAAGTCTCTCCTCCCCCTCCCCCTCTCTCCACCAGGTAATGGAAAATGTTTCGAATATGTAACGCATCCTGTTGATTGGCGGCCGCAAAAATTAATTTTCATTTTTTTATCTTTGGCTTTTTATCTGGGAATTTTCTTTTGAGACTTTCGACGTTCGTTGCCCGTCGTGTTTGCCTTTTCCCCCCGCCCACCGTCGTATCTGCTTTCGGTGTTGACTTTCATTTCATTTCTTTTGTCATTTCGATTTTCATCAGGAAAAACCCAGGCCGTCCCGTCCGTCTGCCCGCCGATTTCTGTTCCACTTTCCACTTCCATTTTTTATTGGTCTTCTTTTCTTCTTCGTCTCGCGACGACGACACAGCCTTTGTCGACTGCACGGCCTGCGTCTCAATTTCAATTTAAAAACTGGCGCACATGTGGAGTCCTCCCAACAGGAGGGCGTCGGCGGTTAAGGCTGCCCCCCTTCCTCCCTTCCGACTCACATAGACGTCTGGCTGGCTGGCTGGCTGCGTTTTGCTTGATTGATTTTAATCAGAAAATTAAGTGGCTTTTTGGCTTTGCCACCCCAATTGACTGACTGACTGACGGCCGCAGCAGCGGCAAACACACGGCAAATGCCTGGGGCCCAAATCGGCAAAGGTTATGCAAATTTCCAAAGCATTCAGTCTTCTGATCTCAAAGGCTTCAAGCAGACACAACAGCAGCCTTAGAAGCAGTCGGGAGGGCTTCTCGATTCTCCCAGATTCTTGGCCTTTAACTAATGAAAAACTTGAGAGTTCATCTCTCCAACTTTCTTCTGGGCTTCGAATTTACGAACTCTGTAGTTTTCCACCCACAAGCTGAGATCTTCTACTTCCCCTGAGAGGTTCACTGAGCGGTTCAGTCTGTGCAGAAGAGAAAGCCTGAGAGGAGCTCGAGAAATTTCAGTAAAACTTTAAAGACGCCTTCTTGCGGTTTCCCGTTTCCGAGGAGCTTAGATCACCGACCAAAATTCAGTCGGTACGGAAGCCTAAGAGGAGCTTGAATAAAAGGAGAAATCACAGGTCTTCTCTTCCCACTTCCTCCTTTCGGACCTGTCGAAGTTTCTTGTGAATTCTTCTTTGAATTCTGCCAGCGCATTCTTCGTCTGAAAAGCTTAAATCACCTTTGCCCTGTGAGGGGCTTACTTCCTCCGGCTCAGTCAGCCTGAGAGGAGCTCAAATGAAGATGAAATCTCAGGCCAACCTCAGTGGAGCCTTCACTTCTTCTAGAGAGAGTTTACCTCTCGAATCTCCTTCTGGAATTTGAATTGTGTGTGAAGAAAGAACCTCAGACCAATTTAAGTGGCGTCTTCACTTCTTCTTCTCTTCATACCCCCCGATTTTTGGGCTCAACTTGAGAATTTACCCCTCGAACCTTCTTCTGGGCTTTGATTTGTGCAGTGAATTCTTCTGAGAAGCTTAGATCACCTATTCCCCCAGTACAGAAGCCTGAAGGAGAAATCTCAGGCCATCTTGAGTGGCTTATTCTCTTCCTACTTCCATCTTTCGGGCAGCCAATCCTCCCGATTTCTGAGAGAGTTGATCTGCCACCTTCTTCTGGGCTTGAGAAGTGCATTCTTCTTCCGAGAAACTTAGATCACCTGCACCCAGTGGGGGTTTACTTAGCGGCTCATTGAGCTGGTCAACATTTGAAGACTGGCAGGCAGGCGGCGACCTTCGGCCAGATGTTTGGACGGGCGCGGAAGCCGCGCAGCCAATGGAATGGAAGCGAATCAATATTTGATTGACAAACAGCGGCCATCCGAGCGGCTGCCTGTTTGCCAACTGACGTAAAAAATTCTAGGGCCCTGCAATTAGAGGCCCCGCCAAGTCGCTCGATATAAAAGACGCCGCCTGCGGTTAGCCCGGCATTCAGTCAGCGAAGTCAGCGAACGAGAAATGCGACCCTTTATTTTGATTGCTTTGGCGGCTGTGGCGGTGGCCCAGGGCCAGAACGAGGGAGGCAATGGCGGCATCGGCAACAGCGGCGGCGACGGCGGCCTGCTGGGCGGCGGTGGCGGCGGAGGCGGCCCGTCGGGTGGCGGCGGCGGCGGCGGAGGAGTGATTGGCGGTGGCCTGCTGAACGAAGGACTCTTGGGCAGCGGAGGACTGCTGGGACCTACGGACATTTTGGGCAGCGGACTTATTGGAAGCGGCGGACTCCTCGGCCCAGGTGGGCTCTTTGGTCCTGGCGGGCTCTTCGGACCTGGCGGCATTTTGGGCCAGCCTGGTGCCGGTGGCGCCTCTGAGGATGAGGTCCTGGAAATTATTGAACTGTTTGGAGGTGCTGGACGTCCTGGCTCGAATCAGGCTGGACGCCCTGGACGCCCTGGCCGCCCACAAGGTCCTGGCGGCGCTGGTGGTCCCGGCGGCGCTGGTGGTCCTGGACGCCCACCACGTCCTGGACGTCCACAAGGCCCTGGAGGTCCCGGTGGCCCACAAGGTCCTGGCGGTCCTGGTGGCCCAGGTGGTCCACAAGGTCCTGGTGGTCCTGGTGGCCCGCAAGGTCCGGACGGTCCCGATAGCCCCGAATCACCCGAGAGCCCCGAATCTCCTGAGAGTCCCGAGTCTTCCGAAAGCCCCGAGGATTCGGCGGAATCCACCATCGCTCCTGAGGCCTAAAAGCCTTCAAGGACAGCAAGCTCCTATCCCTTGGGCCCCCATTGGAAATAGGCCACATCCGTTTATATATGCAAAGTGAGGTTAGAAAGAGAAAAAAGGCCCCTCAGAATTTCAAGACTTTTCATGGGCGGAATTGGGGAAACCGGGCAATTGGCAGGATATCTACTGGCCAAGCAGGCTGCTTAATGCCACTAAATCCCGGTCTATGCCGATAACGATATCTCGATACCGATAACAGGAATAACGGGGCCAACCGATGAGAGTGCAAATCCCCCAGCAACTTTAACTACCGCCAGAGATTACAGCCCACAGCACATGACATATGCTACACCCACACACACACACACACACACACACACACACACGCAGGGGCAGATTCAGACCACAGAAGGGCATGCACAAATCCAATAAATTGACCAATAATGAACGGTTGAACGCAACGAAACGAGTGGCGAGCACGGCATCGGGTGCCATGAGATCCTGCCACTTCCATGGCCGGCGGCAGTCCAACTGTCCTGGTGTCCCGCTGAACGTCTGTCTGGGCCGATGGGCCGTCGAAACGGAAGGAAGGAAGGAAAAACTAAAGCCAAAAAAAGGAACCCAGAAAACTACAACAAAATAAGCTGAAAAGCCAAAAACAATGATGGCGCTCCTGCCGGTCCTGCTGGTCGAGTCCTGCTGGCAGCAACTGGCCCGCCAGTCTGACTAGCTTGTTGGTTTGGTTGGTTAGACCCTCGGCCACGGACACGGGCCGCCGGACGCCGGAGGCCAGTAGTTGGCCAAGAGCAAGGATAACAAAACAGGAGTAACCAGCAACAGCCGGCAGCTCAAAAAAAAAAAAAAAATAGGAAAACTTCAGCATCGAACTTGGCCAAAGTCGAAGCAACAAAATCGTCAATCGTCAGGCATTTCCACATTTCCACTCCCAGATGCTCTTCTCCAAGGAAATTCCCCCAAAAATTAGAGGACTTTGTTTTCCAGGCTCAGGAAAGAAGTGGGATTAATTTCAGTCCCTGGTTGAGTTGAGCGCTCTGAGGGGTTTTTTTGTGTTCCTGGTTGAGTTGAGCGCTTGGTGAGAATCTCGAGGACCGACGAAGAGTTCCCGACATTCTGCGTCGAATGGTTCAGTTCAATTCTTTCTAGATTTCTGAAGACTTCAAGTCTCTCCTGCTGATTTTTAACGTACAAAAAGTCCACAATTTCCCAAAGCTTCTCCAATCTTATCTCGGTATCTTCCCCCAGCAAATACATCTGATTTATACCCTCAATTTTATTGTTACCCCTTCCCAACATACCCCAAGTGTACTGAGCTTAAGAGCCTTCAGCCTTTTAAGATCCTTCAAGTCTCGAAAGGTCATCTAAAAATCTTTGGGTTCCCTCTTTAAACTGTAAATCGTTTAGTTCCCCTGAGGAAGCTTTCTCTTTGACCATCACAAAAAGGGTATAAAAATTGTTGGAGTACTTCTGAAACTCCAGCCAGCCGCCGCACCTTCGGTTGGGGGAAGCATAGAAAAGTTCCGCTGACCACTGACCCCATGCGGATTTTTCTCGTCCTTTTGTGCATGACGAGGCTGTCGGGCAGCAGCGTCTTGCCGGCCGCTCCCCGCAGCCCCCGACGAGGCCCACGAGTAATAGGAAAATAATTCATTTTCAATTAAAATCGTATCAGTTGTCGGACGGTGGCTCGCTGGCCGTCAACAAATCGGGGGCCCTGCAGCGAAATCTCAGAGGCCATCTGACAGATTGAATGACTGGCTAAATGACTGACTGGGGGGCAGTCAGTCGCCTTAATTGGCAGCAAGGTCGAGTTAACATTTTATGATGACTAATCCTTTTCGATTTTTATGGTTTTCTTTTGTTTTGTGCTTTGCAGTCCATCCGCTGGTCCAAGTGCCAAACCAACTGGTCGGAGCCCCCGTCCTCACCGATGTCACATTAATTTGCAATGTCGAGGCTTCGCCCAAGGCCATCAATTACTGGCAGCGCGAAAACGGTAAGCGTCGAGCCTTAAGGACTTCGACGGGTGAATTTTTCATTTCCTTTTCGGGGAGGGCAAGTCGGCTGGCCTGGCCTGGCCTGGCCGACTTTATAAACCTTTCAATGCCGCAATTTGTCTTTATTTGGTTCGTGTTGGCCGTCCTCGTCCTGCTGACACGTGAAATATCTTGTTGTCCTCGTCCGCCCCCCAAATTCGGTCGGTTTTATTTGTCGTCAGCGTTATTTTCTCACTTTTGTCAACTGCATTTGACGTATATTGCAAACGTGACAGCCACCATCCGGATGATGGAAATTCTCACCCACCCACCCGCGTTTCGAAATGTCATCGGCATTGCGGTCGCCGGTTGGCTTAGGAAACTTTAAAGAAACTCATTTGGCTTTACGGGCTTTTGTACCCCCAGGCGAGATGATTATAGCCGGCGATCGTTATGCCCTCACCGAGAAGGAGAACAACATGTACGCCGTCGAAATGGTCCTGCACATAAAGCGCCTGCAGGCCAGCGACTTTGGCGGCTACAAGTGCATCTCGAAGAACAGCATTGGCGACACGGAGGGCACGATTCGTCTCTATGGTGAGTAAGCCTCGGATCGGAATGCCAATTTGTTCATTTCTTTACTTGCAGAAATGGAACGTCCTGGGAAGAAGAACCTGCGGGATGATGACCTCAACGAGGTGACGGTAAGTCTGGTTATGTGAGTTTGGGGGGCTTTTAATTGTTGGTGCCGTTTTGTTTGGCAAATCTAGAAAAATGAGATTGTGCTGAAGGAGAACCGACACGAGGACAGCTCACGCAATCAGAACGGACGTCTGTACAAGGACCGCGTGAACGAGGCCGAATTGGGCGGCTCCTCGGCCGGCTGGCGGGTGGCCAGCTCCCTGAAAATATTCATATTGCCTTTGTTGTTATCGTTATTGT
The DNA here is from genome assembly GCA_037075105.1 of Lissocephala sabroskyi. Taxonomy (NCBI): domain Eukaryota; kingdom Metazoa; phylum Arthropoda; class Insecta; order Diptera; family Drosophilidae; genus Lissocephala; species Lissocephala sabroskyi. The sequence goes on from JBAMCP010000280.1 coordinate 45,867, forward strand.
TATGGCCAACAAGAAGCAGCGCAGCAACAACAGCAACCGACGAACCCACAACAAAGCAGCCGCCGAAAAGGAACCCCGCCAGCTGGAGTCAAATCCTCAAAGGCAGTGGCAGTCAAGTGGATTTGCCACCGGCAGCCGGCCGAAACCGGGGCTTATTATCCTTATAGCTTAATTAAATTCTAATTACCAAGGACAACAGCCAACAGCAGCAGCCTCCGCCGCAGCAGCATCCCAAACGATAGACACCCCCTAACCGTTTTCTATTAGAGCTTTCCGCGGGCCGCCAACCCGACCGAGAGAGCGGCCAATTCACATAAATAAGCCCGTAGCCTACATGAAGCAGAGAAACTAATCCATAAATTGAGAAATAACTCAACTGTCGCAGCGTTTAAATGTTACCTCGTTAGTGAAACATAAACCCAAAAATACTAAGCCAGCGAGGGGCGGTTGCTGGCTGGCCAGGATCAAAGGTCACTGGGGGGAGTGGGCGAGATTTCTTGGCTGTCAAACAGAGTAAGAGGTTCGGTTGCCCGAGGTCATCTGAGGTCTTCATAAGGAACCCACTCTGGGAATCGATCTAGGAATCTTCATGCTCCCTAACAAAGCCCAAGACTCGGTTGCTTGAGGTCATAAGGGAGTTCGTTTCTATTCAACTAAGGTTAGCAATAACTTAGGGAATCCACTCTGGGAATCTGGGAACACCTTCTAGGAATCTTTAGGCAGACAAAAGAGAAAGACAAGCGAACTTTTGGCTGTTAAACAAAGTCCAAGACTCGGTTGCTTGAGGTCCCTGAGGTCAGCCAACAAAAAACCAGGGATAGCATAGTAAGAACCTTGGGAATCTAGTTAGGGACTCTGAGAATTCACTCTGAAAATCTTCAGGAACTTTGACTATAAAACTAAGAATCGGCTGCTCTTTAAAGAAGTAGATTCCATTTAACAGACCCTGATTCCAATCAACACAGAACCAGGGATGGCAAAGCGAGTCTTCTAGGGAACCCAACTTGGGAATCTTCAGGAACAAGAAGAACAAGTTTGTGTTTAGCAACAACCAAAAATTGACTGCTTGGGACCATAAAAATGTTTGATTCCCAGAAGACAAAGTGCCACCAGGGCTGGCTAAGCAATAGTCTAGGGAATCCACTCTGGGAATTTTGGAACCGCCTCTAAGAATCTTCAAGAATCTTAAAGAGAAATACTTAGCGGGTTTTGGCTGTCCAACTAAGTTCAAGATTCGGTTGTTCCTGAGACCAGTCAACGGAAAACTAGGGATGGATAAGCAATAGGAACTAGGGAACCCAATTCGGGAATTTGAGAACCGCCCCTAAGAATCTAAAAGAGAAATACGAGCGAGCAAGATTCGATTTATCGATTCCCGTCAACAGAAAACCAGGGATGGCTAAGTAAAAGTCTAGGGCACAAAGTGTGTTCCTTTCTTCTTTTCCTTTCTATTCCTCTTCTCGAAGAATATAAAACTCTGCCAGCCGACCTCAGAATCTTGCTGGCCACAAACTAGCCGACCGCCCCTCGCCCTATAAGCCGGACCGGCGCCGAGTCGCTCAGGTCGGAGAACCCATCAGTAGCGTTGTCTCTTTAAGTGTGATGTTTGAATGTTGGCCATACGAAGATGGATAATATAAAGAAAAACAAAAAAACAATCAATATTTTTTTTGGTTACAACTTTAAGTCGGTTATATAAGTAAATTCCGTAGGATTTCTGTATATATTTTTTAGCTTGAGAGGTCAAACTAAGCGAAACTAAGAACTCTATTATACCGACAGTTGTATAAACACGAACCGATCGATTGATGTAAATATTTGCACTTGTAGTCATCCCCCCACCCCCTCGAGAGAAAAGGAAAATAATGAAAAAACATTTGTTGTTGTACCGAACTATATGAACCGTTATTTGTTGTTTTCATTTCGGCCTTTAAGTTAAGCTTTCCCCGGCCCCAAATAATCGTAACTTTAAGCCTCACAGCCCCGAAAAGCAGCTCGTTCCCCGTTTGAGTTAAGGAATCTTTTGCGAGTCCCTGTGAGAGAATCAAAAGTATTGCAATCAAAACATCCGAAAACTGCCCAAAGACTTGCGATCTCGAGAACTTTACATTTCGTCTGACATATCAAGCGAGCATATCTCCAGTCACTCATATCAGAGCTCAGCTTTAGCCGATGTGTTCACCCCCACCCCCTTTAATCAGCTCAATTGCAACAGAAGAGTCTGCTGTTAAATATGTAAAAAAAAAAAACTTAAAAAATTTATGATAAAATCGATTGTGCCAAAAAGAAAGGTTTTTTTTTCCCCCCCACTTATCAGAAGAAGGATGTGTCTAAACGATTTCTATATATATATATATATATATATAAAGTATACTCATATATCCTTGTGCAATATCCTGAAAAAATAAACCATATAGCAGAAAAAATAAACCCAGAAAAATTAAAGGCTCAATTAATCTCGAATCGAAAGCGGCAAAGGGCATCAGCATATAAATATAGATACATATAAATATACGTACCAGAAATGTATTAGAGAAGGCGAGGAGGCCTCGTCTAAATGGAATTTCAAACTTCATTTAAACGATAGTTAAATTTAAGTGAATAGTTGAATTTTTTTTGAGAGAGAAAACAAAACCAAAACTAATCATAAAAATTGCATAGCGAATCAAAGTTATGTTTTAAAAAAATAAAACACCCACACACACACACACACACACACGTAAAAATCCATCAAATATTAACGTAAATAGATATTTATAAACGATTCGTCATCAAGGTATTTGTGGGTAACGAAAATCCATTCAGCATTCAATAAAAAAAGCATTAAGTGTCTACGCTATGACTACCATAATAATCGAGGGAGGGAGAGCATCACACACACCCACACACGCCGAGAAGGTAATCGATTCACGATCATATTGAAAAGGAAACAAGAAATTATAATACAGCTAATGGATGGAATCGATGGAAATCGAATAGCGGTTAGTTTATGTTTGGTGTACATAAGAGAAAACCAAGAAATGTTTGTATTGTAAAATCGAATTGAACGAGAACAATTCTCAACGGGAGACAAAGAAAACTTCAACTGAAAAACACGCTAAACGAAAAAGATAAATAAAGAAAAATACATATGAAAAGAACCAGATACTCGAGTTTTTGTGGTCCACCAACGCGCCAGGTAAGTCGGATCCCGAAATCGTTTATTTTTCAAGTAGAAAAACCCACAAATGCCCGACCCCACACAAATAGGTAGAGCCTTTAAGCCAATGGCTTGCAGAAGAAGCCCAAACAATCAACAAGCAGTGATTATTTCTATACCCTTCAGACCAAAAGGGTATAAATCTTTTCTGACAGTCTAGGCAACATGGGGAGACCTTCCAATACTTTAAGCAATACCACAGAATTGGGCCCATCTGACTTCCTGTACAGAGAATTACCCTTTCCATCCTAATCATGAAAATATGAATAAGCAACGGGGTAAGGGGTAACTATCCAGAGAAAGACGAAGAGGCTGAGAGGGTTAAAAGGGAGAGGACAAATAACGTAGACCTTTCAATACTTTAACCAATCGACAGACCAGCCATGTCCGTCTGTCCATCGCAGAGCCTAGAGAACTAAATTTACCCTCCCCCCTTTCCGTCCTAATCATGAAAATATGAATAAACAGCGGGGTAAGGGGTAACTATCTGGGGTAAGCCGCATAAGCTGAGAGGGTAAAAACTCTACTTTCAAGGGACAAACGCGTTGCTTGCTTGGAGTAGAGAAATTTACCCTTTACCCTTTCAATTAGATTTTCGCGCATTTCTCGGGTTACAGGGTACAAAAGAGTCATGTGAACTCGACGTTTGTATGGTCGGGAAAGCGAATAAAAAGAACAGCATCCCCGCCCCCCTCGGAACGGTGGACCACAACAGATGATGACCGGCCGACCGATGCTCGATTTGTTTCCAGCTGTAAAACAGTTTCAAAAGAATAAATACAAACATGAAAACCTACAAATGTAAATGCAAATGCAAATATTTTACTCTGTGTATTGTTGGTCAAATGATGGTAAGCAACAGCAACAGCAACAACAACAACAACACAGCGCCAGCAACAATAATGCCGAGTGGCATTTGGCAGTCTATATTTATTTTGTCCGACTCTGGGTTTTTATGCAGGCCACTCGACGAAGGCGGCCGGGCGGAGGGGCGGAGGGGGGCATGTGCCCAGCACGAAATGAATAATTTGTGTGACAAAGCCGGGCCGCCCGGGAGTGGGGAAGGATCTTTGCATTTGCATCTTGCATTCGAGTTTTGTTTCTTTCTTTTTTTTAGCCGAGAACAAAGTACAGTTTCGTCGGGCAGAACGAGGCAAACCCGCCAACGTCGTGCCGGGTGTGTTCAGCCTGCGCCCTCTAGGCTGGCTAATAGTTTAAATTCATCTGCATGTCTGTCTGGTTTCACGCTTTATGCACTGCTAATGATTTGATGTCGTCTCTGGTTAGGGGCCCGGAGTCCGGACTCCGGATTGAGGGCATGCCGGCGACTTGACTCTCGCATACAAACTGTCAAGGTAAAATGCACAATTTTGATGCATGGACGAATGTGTCTGTGTGTGTGTGTGCGGGGAAGGGGGGCTGCAAATGTAATTGCAACTCTGTTATGAATGCACAGGAAACTGTTGAGTTGAGCAGTCGCCCAGCCCCAACTGGTGTGCGTGTGTGTGTGTGTGAATTCATAATGGGAAGTCGGAGACTCGGCACGGGAAATGTGTGCAGGTCCAGGATATTAAAGGTGCCAAAAGCTTAAAACCGAAATAATCTAATTGAATGATCTGCATAATCAACTGAGGATATAGAAAACCCAGGCTACGAATTTTAAAACAGGCCAGAGAGAAAACTGTTTCAGGCCCAAAAAACCCCAAATGCCTTGGCGAGAAATTTCCCCATCGCCTGCTCTTTGCCTAATTGAACCCCGTTGACCTTAGCCTGTGGTATGTGTGTGTGTGTGTGTTTAATATTGGCCGAAAGAGGCAGCAGCTGCAGGCCAAAAGGATGTGCGCTACATGCGCATAAATGCGGCTTAGGCTACGACAACGAGATGACCGAATTTTTTTGGCCAAAACCCCCGGAAATCATCAGCTGCGCCAACAGTCCTTCCACTAACTGTATAAATAGTGCAGGCAAATATATATCACACCCATGTGCACATATAAAAATGGGGTCATAAGGCGAAATACCCTCGACAGAAAAACCAAAACAAGAGCAGACACAAAAACAGACAAAGCTTTTTAAAGGATCCCACGGAAAACAGTCGGCGGTTTGAAACAAACACAACAAAAAATACATATACTCTTTTTTAAAGAGGAAGCCTTTGCCAAGGAAAGCTTCAGTCGAAGGATCTATCAGAAATCCAGCAGCAACCTCTCCAATAAGGCGAAATACCCTCGACAGAAAAACCAAAACAGAAGCAGAGACAAAAAACAGACAAAGCTTTTGAAAGGATCCCACGGAAAAGAGTCGGCGAATAAAAAAAATATATACTCTTTTTTATATAAGTTAGAGGAGATTGGAGATTAAAGAGGAAGCTTCAGTTTCAGTATCCCAAATACAATCGAAAGATCTATCAGAAATCCAGCAGCAACCTCTCCAAGGACTCCCAGAACTCTGTTTATAGGCAGCAGGAAATTAAATGAAATTGCTGGACGGATTTCACATATTCCCTCCCGACCCATTTGCTTTAGTAGTTCCCCCCCCCCCCTCCTGAAGGATTCAGAGTGTTTTGGTGTTGTTGTTTCGGTTGGCGTTTCAGTTGCATTGCGTTTTTTAATTTTTTTCCTCCCGTTTTTTTACAATTCGCGCAAATATTTGAGGATTTTAATTGTTTGTGTTTGCCGACTGAGGAGCGCCCCAGCCAAAAGCGCGGCATAAACGCCACAAGCAATGCACCAGGCACCAGGCAGCAAGGAAGCTCGGGGTGACTGGGCTAAAAATGCAGCAGAGTTGCAACAAAATATTTGAACAATTCCAAAATGCGATAGTAAAGTGTTTTAAGCGGTTTTTGTTTGAATGGCAACCAACCGCCCGCCCGTTGCCCCAGCCCCTCCCCGCCGAACGTTGCATACTTCTAGGCACTGTTCGAAAAGCCCTTGCTGCTGGTTGGCCGGGCTGGCCACGCCCCCGCCTGGACTCGGGCCTACTGTTTGCTTGTTGACACACGCACACAACCAGCAGCAGCACATTTATTTACTGGCCCAGGATATAGAGCCTGGCGATCTGCTTCTTTTCCCGTGGACTCTTTTTTTTGGGGGGGTTCTTGTCGCCGTGTGCCATTTGGCTGTTTTATTGTTAGCATTTAAAATATTTGCTCTCATAAAATGTTGCTGTCGAGCAACAGCAACAACGCCGCCAACAACCAACTTTATTTGCTTTATTCAATTTAACAATAAAAACAAATATGCAATTAACCGAAGAGCTTATCCGACTGCCAAAGCCTCTGCATCCTCGTTACATGGGAATTGAAATAGTTTCCTTTCATTTATACCCTAGCGCAGGGTACAGGGTAAAAAAATGAATTAATTTTCTTTTCTTACATTCGTTACGTTGGAATTGAAATAGTTTTCTCTGTTAAAAGGTTTCTGAGTTCATCAGACAAAACATTGATACCCTTGCGCAGGGTACAGGGTATAAAAATGAGGGAATTTTTGCGCCCGCTCCTTTTTTTTGGTTGGGTTCCTTAACAAACTGCCAGCATTGCAATTATTTGCCGTTTGTTGAACTGCTCGAGCGTTTAGTCTGTTTAAACAACCAGATATCAAAATAACCAGCCTGACCGACCGACCGACCACCTTTAAAATCCCACAAAAAAAAACACCCGCAAGAAGCAGCCGAGGGTAAAAGTTTGCCTCGATTTTCTGGCACACTCATGTCGAGCACATTAGTGCAGGTAAGTATATTAAGGATAATGGATGCACTCATAGATATGCCCCAGCCCCCGCCCCGCCCCGCCCCTTTATTCAACCAAATGCACGAATGTCAGTGGGTCGGCGGGCGGGTCGGGGGGCTCGCGTGGGCGGCTAGCCGCATTTCCGCATCGACTCACCTCCGCCCGGACGAAATGAATGACTTTGGATCTTTGGTATCTGGCATTGCGGCTGTCTAGACAGCCATAAATGTTAATATCTATTTTGGTTTGGCGGTTGCAATTAATTCAAACCACACACAAACACACGCACACACGCACAGTGTGCCAAAAGCTCTTACAAAAGAGTTGAAAGGGAAAGGGAAATATTTAGCATATTTTTTGATTGATTGGCAATCGAAAGTTGACTAAAAAGCGAAGAGAGAAGCGGAAGAAACAGAATTCCAAGTTACCGTTAACGGAAACCACGTTGAGTAACAGAAAAAAGGACACAAGAAAGACTGAAACCCTCTTGCATTTCTATTAAGAACTGAGGTATAAATTCAAGAGAACAAGCAACTGAAAATCTCAAAGTAATGAAGTCTTTAAGTAAATTAAGTCCCCGCCATCAAATATTCCCAGAAGGTTGCAACCCCAAAGTTACCGTTAAGTTGGAAACAAGGTTGAGTAACAGAAAAAAGGGCACAACGAAGACTGAAAGACTCTTGCAATTCTATTAAGAACTGAGGAAAGTGTTGAAGTCTGCAGGGGAACTAAATCTACGCCTTCAAATATTCCCAGAGAGTTGCAACCCTAAAGTGACTACTTTGATCCTTGGCCTCCGGGAACCTCAGCCAATTAAGCGCAGGAATAACCAAATTCGTAGCTGTTCGTCTGAATCCCGTTAAAAAACTCTTCTAGCAGAGAACACAACTGTACTAAGAAATTTAAAGCTGCAAAAAAATCCATTAGCAAAATTAAACGGCAATCGATAAATCCAACTGCCCCCAACTTCGCCCCCGAAAAAAGAGAAATCTCGAATGCAAAAATTGTTCTATTTATGAAGCCTTTTACCCCGCCCACCCCCTGGCTGGATTCAGGATCCACTTAGCACGGCCGCCCCGCCCAATTCGACTGCATTAAACGGCCTTGAGCCCCCCAACCAACAACAACCAGGAGAGGAGCGAGCATAAAATGCCGCCGGTGAGGAGGCCCAGGGGGCGATGCTGGAAAACATGAAAGCATTTTTATCGTCATCATTGTCGACGGAATTGTCATCATAAATATTTGATTGTTGCATCAATAAAAGCTTATGACACATAAAATCCATAATTTCAATTGTCACCCGCGGCGTTTGGCGGATCAGCCTGGCAACCAACCAGCCATCCGGCCAGGTTAACACCCAGCCGACGGGGCGGGCTGGTTGGCTGGCAGCCCCGCGGGCAGAAAAAGGTGGCGGCTTCCAGTTTGGCAAGGGGGCGCCCCCCCCCCCCCGCCCCCCGCCCAGCATGGCAATAAATAAAGAAATTGTAGTTGCTGTTGTTGTTGGTGGCAGGCGAGTTGCCGTCATCGTCGCTGGCCTCATAAATCAGGGCCAGGACCAAAGCCGCGAGCCGTTTTCACATCTGGCAAGTGAGTGCTGGGCTAACCTAAAGGCGCCCAGCTGTCCAATTGTCCAGCTATCCGTCTGCCCAACTGTCTGACTACCTGCCACGGCCGCGTCTGCCTGTCCGGTTCGACCCGGCGACCGAAATATTTGCTCTGCCAACATTTTTCCCTGCATATTTATCATTGCCGGGCATTTGTCATAGACGACAGCATTAAATGTCCTTCAGCGTCGTCGTCGATCTGCGGAGAGGCCTGTTTTTCAGCCTCTGTCGTGTTTGAGGACATTGTTTAAATTGCAATTTGGTTGGACATTGAATATCGATTTGAAGTAATAATTAAATATCCTGTGATCCCTTGGCGTTGGCTGTTTGTATTTTAATTGCAAATTAATCAAGTTTGTCCACAGACCGCCCCCCCTTCCCGTTTCGGTTGGCTCGCCTCGCCTCGCCCATAATTCAAAATTTATGCCTACCATGCAATTGAAATGTCAGCCATCAAAATTTTCAACTGTTTGAGACATCAACGCAGCCGGCGGCGGCAGCGACACCACCAATAATTGGTGTAAATTCGATCATATTACATCCGAGTGTGTGTACTTTGGGGGGTCAGCCCGGCCTTGGAAATTAAAGCGAATTTAACCGAAAATGAGAAACTTGCAATCCGAATATTGCAACCGTCAGCTCTCCACGCATTTGCCGAATCAGTTTGCCGGCGGGCCCAGGCAGTTTTGTTGATTTAGGGGACCTGCCCGTGTCCAAATGGACGGCGCGGTAATCAGACCAGAAACTCAGGGATTCTCACAGTGCGGGGGTTGCAGGAACCGCGAGGCAAACGAAGGTCAAAGGGGAAGCTTAGGAATTGCTACAGAGATCTCTTCTATGAAGTCAGGCTTCCTCTAAAGAATCCCTAAGAAAGTCCCAGAACCCAGCAATTCTCACAGAAGGCAGCAGAAACCGCCAAGGAGACGATGGTCTAAGGGAAGCTTAGGAATCTCTGTTGGGATCTCTACTTTGAGGTCTGGCTTGGTCTGCTTTATATGTAGAGTTCTTGAGGAAGTCCCACTTCATGGGACGGCGAGGTAATCAGACCAGAAACCCAGCGATTCTCTCAAAGTAGAAACTGCCAAGCAAACGAAAATCAAAGAGGTTAGGAAGGACCCAATCAATTCTTAGGAATCTCTCGCTTCAACTGCAGAGTGATTGGAAAATAACAAGTCCAAAGAACAATTGCAAAGCAAACGCAGATCAGCGAGTTTAGGAAAGCTTAATCACATCTTTTTAGGAATCTCTGCTTTGAAATCTGTCTCCATCTACAGGTTCCTTGAGAAAGCCCCACTAATATCCCGCTCCAATGGACAGAGAGATAATCAGACCAGAAATCCAGCGGATTTCAGCAGAAGCCACAAAGCCAATGAAGGTTAAAGGGAGTAGGAAGGTTCCATTCACTACTTCTTAAGATTCTCTGCTGGGTTCTCTACCTTGAAGACTGGCTTAGTCTGCTTCATCTGTAGAGTCTTTGGAAAAGAACAAGTCCCACAAAAATCCCAATTAAATTAGGCAGAGAGGTAAACTATGAAGTCTGGAGAGCGTGGAAAAGAACCCGGAAGAAAGTATGTCTCTTGGGATCTCTTCTTTGAAGTCTTAAGTCAAATTGAAGACTGTCTTCATCTGCTTCATCTGCAGAATCTTTGGGAAGAAGCAAGCTATACAAAATCTGGCTTCAATGGACAGGGAAGTAAGCTTGCAACTCTTTAGTAAGTGGAAAAGAACTCTGAAGAAAGTATGTCTCTTGGGATCTCTACGTTGAGTTCTTGTTCTGAATTGAAGACTGTCTTCATCTGCAGAATCTCTGAGAAAGAAGAAGTTCCACAAACATCCCGATTCAATGAACCGAGAAGTAAACTTGAAACTCTTGAGTAAGTGAAAAAGAATTCCAAAGAAGGAATGCTATGTCCTTTGGGATCTCTATTTTAAATTCTTTCAACAAAGCTGTTTTTATTCTGTAAAACATTTTGTAGAATCCTCGAGAAAGAAAAAGTTCAATTAACGTTTTTTCAAATATAAAAACACTCAAAATTAAGCGCAAAGTTCGACAGCCAAAGGACAAACATTCAGTCAGCTTAGTAAATTCCCTGAATGTAAGCTGAATGCATGTGTGTGTGTGTGTGTGTGTGTGGAGAAATCATAGATTATGAAGAATAATTTTAATGCGATTTGAGGCGAAAGGATTTTGGCGAGTTGAACTTTTATATTTAATTTTATGCGCTGCGGATTCCTTTGTGGGGGGAAAGGATTTCGCTTCTTTTGCGTTATCCTGCACTTTTGTTGCTCGTGTTTGATTCTATTTTTTTTGTTGTATTTAATTTTAATCCAATTTTTACCCACACACAAACACAGCGACGACCGAAAGCAGGCAGACCAGAGAATCCAGCTGCCGGGGAAAAAGGACTCCCAGGACGGACGGACTAGCCGAATGGATATTCTGGTGTTTTTTTTTTATTTTTATTTTCCCTTGGACATGTTGGCCTCTGGGAAAATATATTAAAAGCTACTTACAAAGTACAGTCATGGCCGGGGTCACTGTGTGTGTGTGTGTGTGTGTGTGTGAGCCCACTTATTGCTCATATTATGCTCAATGTTGTGGGTAGTGTTTGTGTGTGTGGAGCTTCGGTTGCCTGTGCAGTGATGATGCAAGTGATTCATGTGGAAAACGAGCAACAATTTTGGTTTACCAGACAGCAGCAACAGCAGCGGCAGCAACAACAACCGCAACTACAACAACAACAACTCCATTGAACAGAGCTTACACATGTTTACACGTTGTTGTTGTTGTTGCTGCTGCTCGCCTGCCTGCTGTCCACGACGGGCCGACGCCGCTGCCGCCGCCGCCGCCTGCTGTTCAATTTTATTATGAAATTTTTATTATTTTCCCACAACAAAACAAAAACAAAGGAGAAACAGAAACATCGGCCAGAGCCCCTTGTACACATATTAAAAATAGATTAAATCAGTTGAAAATTTACTTGTTTCGGGGTCGACGCTGCCGCTGCCGACGCTCATTGGCCGCAGCGGCGGCGACTGCAATCAGAAAAAACTGACAACTGCCTAATAAGAGAAAGCCTGGCGACATCTGAACAAAAGCTGATAGCTGCGAGTTCATTTACTTTGTACTCCCGACTGGATTAACCGAGGGAACCAAAAAAAGCCACCAGCCTGCAAACAAAAGCTCATTGACAAGGACCAAGACTAATTTTCCTCGAATTCCTGCGAAAGAATTAAGCCTCACGTGGTTACAGTTGCCAAAAGCTGACAGCTATGAGAAAGGCACAGACATTAGGAATATTCCAGCCTGCAACTCCACGGGCTCTTGTAGATTCTGCCACTTCTACGCTGCCAAGTCTTGATCACTTGCAGATTCACTGAGGAGGCAAGAAAACAGAAACAAAGTGGAGGCAAAAGATCATGGATAAAAGTGAGATTCTAAGGCTTAAAGACAAAGGCTAATTAGCCTCAAGTTCGTCAACGCTTACTCAACTCTTAGAGGAATAAAAAGACTGCAAAATAGGATTATTTAAAGCAACAATTTACAGCCATAAGAAGAGTGAAGAAATGAAGAGAATTCCAAGCTGACAACTCCACAGCTTTACAGGCTGTTGAGTTGGAGACTCTGACTAGAGAAGACCCTTACCAGTTCTAAGCTGGCAAATGCTGATGGCTTTCATGAAATGATTGATGACTAAAGAAATAAAGAGAATTCCAAGCCGCAACTCCGCTACTCCACTGTTTAGTTGAAGACTCTGACCAGATGTTTTGCTTGTTCTGAGCTGACAAAAACCCACAGATTTTAGATGCAATGTTGCCTAATGATAGAAACTAATTGGCCTCAAATTCATCCACTTCTTTTCACCTCTTAAAGGAATTTAAAATCCGGACAAATCCTGATCGCTTGCAAATTCACTGCTTCATTCACTTTTTCAGCAAAAGCTGATGGCAATAAGACAACTGAAGAAATGAAGAGAATTCAAACCCTTAACTCCGCAGCTCTACAGGCTGTTGAGATGCAGACTCTGACCAGGGACTTTGCCTGTTCTAAGCTGACGATTGCTGTCAGTTTAAAGCCGAAAGCAGCCAGCTTGAATAAAAAACCAAAACTAAGCGCCGTTTTGAAAAACCAAATTGAAGCGAAACGAGTTCCTTTCCCTTGACGAAAGGAGCTGATTGGTGTAGACAGAAGAATCTCAGCTAACCAAAATGCCGCCCTAATTTCCACTTGAGGGCGCAGGCTCAGCAAACTTTACTTCCAATTAGCTGAGCTCACGTAACCACTTGCCCAGCCCACCGCTCCCTTGCTAATCTCTGACTGCCAATTGAACCACACAGCCAGAGGAGCCTGGGCCGACTGATTGAGTGACTGGCTGATCCAGAGTTGCCAGGATTCTGGGATTGTAGTTTATTTAAATGCCACAATCGAGAACGGGAGGGAGGTGAAAAAAAGAGTGAAATGCATTCATGTGGATAATTCAATATTGGTAACAAATTGTTTTAAACACGATTCATTAGATTCGCATTGGAAATTCTATGGGAATTGGCAGAGCTTCCTTCGGCCCAGCACATGTGCACGTCCTGGCGGCGGCAATCAACCCTGTCGCTCTCGTTCTCCCTTTTAGTTGGTCGGATAAGTACGAAATTTAAATTCTAAATAACAGAACAACACACGCCAAACAAAAGGACACCCAAGCGACTGCCTAACTGACTGGCTGAGGCGATTTGGATGGTTGGCTGCCTGGCAGGATTGTTAGTCCTGCCGTCGCTCGTTCGCATATTGTTTTTGTGGCAGTGACAACTGAGAGATTGAATTGAACTTTGCATCCGTGCGATGCGACGAACAGACGGTGCACAGGGCGGGAGTAATTGTAAATTGATTGCTCGAGTGAAATTCAGTAGACGACGAGCAACTGCCGGCGGTACAGTCCCGGCAAAAGCAACGCGATCAATTTTGGCGCCACTCAATGCGATTTGTCTTGTGTCAGATTTGATTGACAGAGCAAATCGAATCCTTGCAGGCACAAAGGACACAAAAACAGCGATCAGAGGACCAAGGACGATCAAAGGCCAGGCAGCCGCCTTAATCGCTTTGAGTGCCTTGAAAATTTACTTCCGTCGCGCGGTTGTTGGGCGCTCGTTATTTCTCCTTGCCGGAGTTGCCGCAGGATGCTCTCCTGCTTGTGTACATTAAGGCGACGCGCCCGCAGTTTCTTAAGAAACCATCACAAAAAAAAAGCCAGCAAGAAGAAGAAAATTTAACTTCATATTTTTTGGCAGTTGTTGTTGAGCTCGCGATGCGGTGGATGGGCTTTTGTTGCCGGCCTCCTTCCCCCCCCCTGAATTTCCCGGTTTTCATTGTTGGCGGTTGTTGGTCGTATTGTTGTTTTCCTGGAGGGGGCGGGTGGGCTTGTTGCTTTAATCTTGGCGCCAGGCGTGGGCGGCCATGTCTCCCTCTCGACTCATTATACGCTTAATTTTCGCTTTTCATTTTCAATTGCCATAATTTAGTTTTATTTTTACCAATTTCTGTTGCGGCCGCCCGGCCCGGCCCGGCCCGGCGCATATTTTCATTTTAAAACCCAAGCTGCGTCTGATTACATCATAAGAAATGCGTAATAATTGCGTTAACATAACGCTGGCCGCATTCCCGCCCGCACGACAGGACGACAGGACGAGGGAGGACTTCGCACGCAACAAGCCCACGAGTGGGGCTCAATTATTCAGAGGCCGAACGGCGGCAACAACAACAACGAAAACGACAACGGCGACGACTAGCGAATCAAAAAATAAAAATATTTGTAACGGCTGCCAGAAGAGCAGGATATGGCGGGGCGTGGCGGGGGGCGTGGCTGGAAAGTTGGTGGAAATTGTTTTCACATCTTGAGCTCTTAAAATTTAATTTACGATCTTAATCAAGTTTTAAATGCAAACTTTTTTTCGTACTTCTAAATATACAAAAATAAAGGAAACCGGACTCAGTTCATTTGAACTTCCACAAAAGTTGGTCTGCTTTTTTTTCTGTCTAACAGGTGAAAAGAGAGAACGAAAGAAAGAAAAGAAAATCGAACTGCGGTGGCCCATTTTTGATGTCATTTAAGAGTGGAGGACTCTAAAAGATGTGAACGAAAACCTAACCCGAATCTTGGGGTAAAAGATTCCTTAACTTCTCCATCAAGAGACCCGAGACGAAACGATAGAAGGAGAGGAAAATCGAAAGATGTTGGGAGATTTCTGATGTCACTTAAGCCCTGGAAACTTTAAATGATTCGAAGGCAAACTTAACTCCAATCTTGTCTTATAAGATTCCTTAACTTCTTCTTTAAGAAACCCGAAACTTCTACTGCTCCTCTGAGTAGATTTTTGGTTCTGCAGGTAAAAATAGGGAACGAACGAAAGAAAAGAAAATCGAACTATGTTGGCCAATTTCTAATGCCATTTAAGCCCTGAGAACTCTAAAGGATTTGATAGAAAACCAAACCAAATCTTGGCTTCTTAGGTTCCTTAACTTCTCCATCAAGAGACCCGAGACTCCTGCTGTCCTTCTGGCTTGATTTTTGAAATTCGATCGGTCTTGAAAGATTTCTAATGTCATTTAAGCCCTGAAAACTCTAAATGACTCGACGGTAACCCTAACCCGACTTCAATTATAAGATTCCTTAACTTCCCCATCAAGAGACCCGAGGCTCCTGCAGTCCCTTGAATTTTGAAAATCGAACGGTTCTGGCTGAACTCTCATGTCATTTAGGCCCTGAGAACCCTCAATGATTCTACGGTAACCCTAACCCGACTTCAATTATAAGATTCCTTAACTTCTCCTTAAAGATTCCTTAAGTCCTGCTTGATTTTTGTGCTTAAATTTGAATTCGTGTTTGGTGGGCAGTAAAGGGAACCACACAAGGCATTTGCCGAAGGCCAGCCGACCGACGGACTCAAGAAACGCTCAGCTCACCATAAATCAGCGCCAATGAAATATCATTAGGGCAACCCTGCCCGGCGCACCTCTCCGGCTGGGAAAGCCGCAGCGACGTATGAGGAAAACATTATGCTCGCCGGTTTTTATGCGAGTGGAAGAACGGAGTTCACATGCACGGACACACGGACCGTTGGACAGTTGGACAAATGGCGAGAAGCCAGGAGCGTCTTTATGGCCCGAACGGTCGCCCTTTTTTGCTCTTTGTTGTTTTTTGGCTGTAAAAACTTGAAAAATTGATTGAGCGCGTGAATAACAGCAAGTGAAATGCAACATACCAACGTGTGTGTGTGTGTGTGTGTGTGTAGGGAAGGACGACTGGTGTAGCAATAAAATGTACAACACGGATACAAACAGGACTCCGGGCGACGGCGGCGGCGAGAACAAACTGCATTTTGCGCATTTGTATGCCAAAAGTACAACAAAAGAGAAATAGTTGGAGAGCCGTCTGCCCATCTGTCCAACTGTCCGTAAGACAGTCCGCCGGAGTATACGGAATCGAGGAATGCATAAGCAGCACGTACCAGTCAAGTAAAAACACCACGTAGCATTATCGATGTAATCGCCGGATAAGCTAACAAGTTACCAGAATTTCCACGGTCTGTGCGGCTGCCCAACTGCACAGGGGGGAGGGGGCGCGAACAAAGCGTGTGAAAAACAAAAAAACTTTCTATTTTTTTTATAGTTTCTTACGTAGTCGATAGATGATAGTTTCTCGCTTGGCTGGCCCCACCCAGCCAGCCAGAGTCTGTGAATCTGCCCAACTGCACAGAGTCGGAGCCGCGGGAAGTACTTAGAATGGATAAACTGTTTGATAACTTGAAACGTTCAACTTATTGATATGGGAAAATATTGCAGGGGAATTTGTTTGCCTTCTCATGTTGACGATGCCGGCGCTCCATCTGTGCAAGTGTTCGTCTGTCTGTGGCTCGTTTTGTGTTTGAGTTTGGGGGTCAAAGATTTCCGAACTTGATACGCTCAAGAGCCACAGGTTAAACAAATTTTGTGGAACTTTTGCGGGCGGAAGCTCAAAAGTCAAATGAATTTCTCCCCGCACACAAAACCAATTGAAGGTTGCCGGGAAGTCATCGTCAGGCTTTATAATCCGCGCAGTTAATAGAACAGAATTTTCAGGAGATTACTAAAAGGATAACTGGATTATTTGGCAGGCAATTTGTCAGCTTGAATTTGAGACCAAATTAAAGAGCGAGAAAATTTAGGGGTGGGCGAATATGGGGAATGGAAATTGCAAATATTTAAACTATAAACCGACTGGCCGGCACCTCCGCATATGACAAGAGGTCCTGGCAAAAGAAAACTGCACGTTCCTGTAAATAGAAAATGTATGCAGACTTGGCATGCGACGGCCAATTGTGGGTGAAATGGGAAATAAATAAAACCGAGGATAAAAACACAACGCCCAGATCAGAGGCAAGACGGTGGGCGTGGCCGCTGTAAGAGGCGGATCGGCCACAAGTTGCAATTTCTGCTGCTCCTTACAACGTGTTGCCAACTCCTCCAAGGCGCCACAGTGGGCCGAAAGCCCAAAAAACCCCAAAGAAATCAAGTTGCGCACGAAGCCCCAAAAAGTAGGCAATTTTTTTTTGATTTGCCACGAAAATTGCAGGGCCCCATAAAAGACTCAAGGAACGAATAAAAACGTTTATAGGAAGGATGTATTGGATGCCTTTTTGCCCCACTGTCCTGCCGTCTACCTCGCCGGTCCTTGGCGTTTTTAGACTTTGTGATGTTCTTTGCCCGTCGTCGGTTGTGTTTTGCTTTTGTGTTGCAGTTTTTTTTTGGGCCACAGAAGAAACGAGCGTATCAATTTCTGGGCAACTTTAACCAACTCGTCCTGCTGCCAGGACGCTTGCCTGGCTGCCTGCATGTGCATGATATGAAATTCGGGCAACACCCAGGCAACCAACCCCGGCGGACGCTTAAGAAGCTTCGGACATGAAATCAATTCGTCTTCCGCGGCCAGGCTCTGGCCCAGGACAATGACCATAACCTTTTTGTTGTTTTGCATAATCGGACTTGAAAAGCGCAGCGATTGCGGCACAAAAGCGCGTCGATTGTTCGGCCGCCTTTGAGCGATTTGCCGGAGTTTGTTGTTCATTTCGAGGAACTCGGCCGGATTGGCGGGCAATTCAATCCCCTCAATGGCGGCCACAGAGCAAAAAGGAAGGCCAACAAGGCTCCGGCTAATGATAAGCGGATGAGGGGCCAGGATTTGCCTCACAGAACAAACGAGCCGCACCAAATCGGGCGGCCGAGGAATTAGCAAAGGGCCGGGAAGGCCAGAGGTCAACAGAAGTTCAGCAGGAGGTTAAGTTCATTGCGGCACTTTCCAGGCCTTTCAATGGTAGGAAGGGAGTCCAAAAAGATCCTCAAATGAGCCTGCAATTTGGACTCATTGGAGAGGTGAAAGGGCAGCCGAGGGATTGGCGAAGGATTGGCCGGGAAGGTCAGAGGTCAACGGAAGTTTGGCAGGAGGTTAAGGCCTTTCTAGGATTTCGAAGGCCACTCCCACAGCCGGCTTAAGGATGCCTTCGAATTGTAGAAAGCGAGTCCCAAGTGATCCTCAAATCTAACCGGCAAATTTAGAAGCTTTTCTCATAATTCGAAGGACGGAAGGAAAGCGTTCTGAGACTTTCTTATCCTTTCTGTTTTCTGCCTTTTCTTTTTGTCCAAAGTCTCTTACTGTTTTCGATTTTTTTGATCCTGGATTAGCGACCATTCTTGCGCCTTTTTAATCGGATAAAGTTCACAGGATATCTCTCCCAATTCCCAAATTTTCTCCCCACCATCAAGACGAAATTAACTCTCCCAAGTCCCAAGAAAATATCTCCCCGTTCCATGGACTTTATGAGCATGCAAATAATTCAAAAGATTCTTCACTCACCAACTTTGAAGAACATCTGGAAGTTATTAAAAATAATTAAGAAAATGTTATTACAAAAATTGAATTAATAAAAAAAAAGGAATAAAATGAAACAAACCTTATGAAAATATCAAATAAGGTAACAAATAGAAAAATAAAAACTAATCTTTTAAAATAATCCGTAATCCGTTTTTTAAAGATCTTCTTACCCCACAAAAATATCAAATTATAAAAAAAAAAAATATAAAAAAAATCCTTAAAAAAAATATTCCCCCTCTCCTCTTTCATTCATCAATTGTCGTCCAATTTCCTGGCAATTTGCCATCAACTGGAACGACCTTGACTGCGGCGAGTCCTTCGTCCATCAAACCCTTCTACTCTGTCATCATCCTGAGCATCTACCCCCCCCCCTCCTCTCCCCGATTTCCCGCCTATTATCACCCACTTTCCGGCCGGCGGAACACAATGGAAAATAACGAAGAGCGTAAAAATTCACGAGCGCAGTTTTTAGAGCAACGAAATTGTTTATTTATTGACAATTCACAGCACGCGCATGCAAAAGATCATCAAAAGGTATTATGACCCCCACCCCCACCCCCCTGACTGCGTCAAGTGCTTGCGGCGCCTCGAGGCTTTGTTGTTGTTGCCGTAAGTGGCAAGAATGCGGCGCTGAGATTCGCGCATTCTCCGGCCGCCCCTCGCGGGGCTACTTAAGTGGGGGGGGGGGGGAGGCCGGCGGGCGGCGCCCATAGAAATAAATAAATAAAACTACCGACGACGGCGGCGGCGGCGGAAAAACGAGTAAAAACGAAATAGTAAAAGTTTTCCCAGCAACAACGAAGCAGCGGCAAATAAAAAGGCCGCGCATAAAAAGCGCCAACCGGGGGAGGGGGCGTGACGTCGGCTTTGTCATAAAAACTTCATATGCGTCAAGGTAAACGCCACCAAATGTGTGCGTCTCCTGTCCTCCGGGGAGATCACAGCGAAGCCCCCTCCCCCCCCCCTCAAGTGGCGTCGAGTGAGTGTCAAAGTTTCCCCGCCACGCCCACTGACAAGGGCACTTTGAAATATTCATAACCATGGGCGGCCGGGGGGGCGGAGTCGTAAAGCAATAAAGCGAAATCATGTGTAGAAATTTTTATAAGCTTGAAGATTTTCAACTTGCCCCCCACCCCCTGTCGGCATTAGGTGGCTTATGGTTTCAAATGTAACGGGCTGTCTGTCTGTCTGGTTGAGTTGGCAGGGGAAAAGGATTTCCTCAAGCTAAGCTGGGATAGAAATCAGGAGTCTTTGACTGCACATGGAAATCTTCTTCTTTTCTGTTCCCTTCTCCACAAGCTTCCCAGCCAACAACAACAACCGCATGGCAACGCTTACCGTAGGCAGAGCCGCCGACTGCGCTGCTCTTTTTATGCACACACACACACTCGCGAGAACTTTGAGCGACCGACGAAGCTGAACTTTCTGCCCGCTGAGAACCGATCGGCTCGGGCGCTGGTCGTCTACTGACGTCGCGCTCGCTCGCGCCGATCGGCGAGTCGCCAACGGCAGAGAGTGCAGAATTTGAGAGCGCAGCTGGCGGCCGCTCTCTTCATTTGGCGCGGGCGTCCAGTCGCTCTCACTGCAGGTGGGGGCGAGCGAGTGATTCTTCTTCTTCTTAAATGCGCTGTCTTCGGCAGAGCGACAAATTTACCGCTGCTTTTGCCTATTCCTCTTTGCACTTCATTTGTTTACCACAAATTCAAGCCAAGCGCTTCTATTTTCTTGACCGCGACTGTACAGGCACATTCATGATATTAGGAACGATTTTTGGTATTGAAGGAAACTTTTTTGTTTCTTTTCCTTGATTTTGAATGGCCTTAAATTCGAATGCATTTAATCTCATAAGAATTTCCCCCGGCAAACTTCAACGCATTTCACCTGCGAAGCCAACAAGCCAAAAAAATAAAATAAAATTTTATTTCTCTCGTTGTTCCTCCCGTTGTTGTTGTTGTTGTTGTTGTTGTTGCCTTGTGTGGCTGCTTTAATTGGTGTAAATTGTTTTGTGCTTTACTTTATCCTTGTGGGGAGGGAAAATGTGCGCTCTCCGTTGTCGAACAAAATGCTTAATTAAGTTTTTTATGTTTTCCTAAATGGGGAAAAGCCAGCGCAACGGCTTTCTCGTTCGAGTTGATCCTGCGCTCCTGTTGAGTGGGCGTGGCAGGAGGCGGAAGTTGCTTTCATTTTCAATGCTCTGAATTTGACCAAAAAAAAAAAAAAAACTCAAATTACCTCCCCAAAACGAGCGAGACGAGAGGCTAACGAGCGAATGTCTCGTTGCTTTTGTTGTTGTTGTTGTTGTTGTTGTTTGGCGACAACAACGGCAAGTGGAAGGAATTAAGCACAAACCGCTGGGAAAGTTGAAAGTTTTATTTGCATTTCTTTGGCATTTTTCGCAGTCATTTTTGTTTGGGGGGGGGGGGGGGGGGGGGGGGGGGGGGGGGG
>JBAMCP010000281.1:0-66673 GCA_037075105.1 Lissocephala sabroskyi
GGATTTTGGTTAGGTTATGGATTCTTTGCAAAAAGTAAAGTTAAAAATGAAATAGATTTATTTAAGAATAACTTGACTTTTAAAAGCAAATTTAAAGATGTTGAATTGCAGATCGATAATATTGAAAGAATAGGTTTTAATTTATTATCAGAATCTAAACCTTTGGATTTTAATTTTAATGCAATTTTAAGCTCCCAGAAGCCCTCGACTTAGATCTTCTTGCCCCTTCCCCTCAGAATTCCCTGTCCTCTCCCTTCCTCTCTTCCCCCTTTGCCAATCAGAAATTTGAAAAGGCAGGTGGCAAAATTAGCGCGATACTTGCCGCAGATTCCTGTCAATGGCCAGGCAGACTCAATGGGACCCGCAATAAAAACCCCTTTTTTCCTGCTGTGAGATAAATAAAACGAAAAACGAACAATAGAATTTGGGGCGGCCAGGGAAAGCGGATGCTGGGCATTTTCCATCGTCGAAGGGCCAACTTGTTAAATCACCGAAATCCGCATCTCTTAGCATCTTAACGGCCAATTTAGCGCCAACTTGCAACAACAACGACGACGACAAAAACAACAATAAACAAAAGCATAAAACAAAAGCCAAAAGGACAATAATAAAAGATAATAAAACAAACAAACAAACGGCAGAGCCACGGCCACCAAGCAGCGGGTTTCCGTTGGCTTTTCCCCGGTTTTCCGTGCTGGCGGCAAACTTTTTCTGCCTCACCTTGAGTCAAGGCTCGGGGAGTATCCTGGAACGCCCCTAAGGTTTGCTGTGGGGCAAGAGGATACTTCAGTGCAATCTCAAGAGCCTAAAGGTGTCTGCGCTTTGTCATTCTTTTGTAATTTTATCCTCTGGCCGCAATTTTTTGTTGCCGCCGAGGCCTCTTCTCGTTCTTCAAGGGTTTCTTCATTATCTTTCGACTCTGCAGGAGGAGAGCGGCGCTGGCAAGGGAAAAGCTACAAACAGTGGTTCTGAATAGCTAGAAAAACAAAGGTTAGTGGGATTGTTAGTATATAAAAAGGCAAGGGGAGGCTCAGGATATCAAAGCAAAAGAAGACTAAACAGCTAAAGAAAAGGCTTAAGAATTAAAGAAGAAAAAACCAAACAACGACTTGGAGGAGAAGAGCATGAAGATCAAAGCAGAAAGGGAAGTAAGCAGGTCTTAAGGAGGATAAAACTCCCTAACAATCCTTGTAGGTTTGATTTGACTTCTGACTTCCACGCTCATTGTGCCACCCAGCTATTAATTTATTAATCTTCAATCAAAAATAACAAACTTTTATATCCTTTACCTCTTTATGGAAGGGAAGACACCAAAATATAAATTAAGCGAAGTAAGCAGGCCTTGAGAAAAGAGAATAAAACTCCCTAGAGTTGCCAAGAATTCATGCAGATCCATTTCGACTTCTGACGGACGCACGGAAATGTCTATAATGGTTTTGCGGCTATTAAATTCTTTATTCTTAATACTTTTATACCCTTTGATAAAGAGAAGAGGGTATTTTAGCCAAAGACTCTATAAAATAAAGAGCTAAAATTTAAATACCCACACCAAAGGGCTTGCTTATAATCAGCTCTTTGTGGAGCTGGAAAAGTTCCCCTTTTGGGGTAAAAACTGGCAGAGTTCCCATTGTCCCATCAACATACCCAAATTCCGTTTTGGGCCACTGTGCGTTTATAGAATTTCTTGGTGATGTTGTGGCCCGCAACGCGCAATTACCGCAGTGAAAAAAAAAAGAAGAAAAACAGAGGAAGGAGAAGGTGGGCTGGGCCAAGCGAGTGACGACTGCCCTGGGAGACAGCTTCCTTTTCATTCTGATGGAAATGGGCCAGAAAACGCACACAGAAGCCGTTAAATGCCAGGCCCCCCCCCCCCGTCCGAAAAGTTAAATGGAAATTCATATGCCACTCTGGGGCGGCCCACGGGACGCGGCAGACGAGGCCATGAGGGGCTGGGGGACAGGACACCTGAACGCTTCATTAGCTGCGATTTTCTGCGGGCACCTCTGGCGGCGGCATCGCTTTTCGATTTGCCGGCAAACGGTGATGAGCGCACAAACCGCAGCATCGGTGGCCGTAAACAAATTTCCATTTTCACGGTGTGGAATTTCACACTGCCAGCGAGACAGACAGACGCATTGGCCCGCCCCGCCTCTCGGCATTTTTGGAAATTAGAAATCATCGGATGGCCCCGCAAAATTTGTGGAAAGGTCAGACCGAGCCAAAGGCCAGCCCATGGCCACTGCCAATGACAGCGACGGTTGTGTCACTTCTGATGCACAGGATACCCAGGCAACCGCAGGAGCGACGACGACAACGACAGCGGCAGTGGCAGTGGCAGTGGCAGTCGTCGTTTGGTTAAATGGAATCAGTTGAATGTCCTGCCGTTGACAGGACAAATTAAAATGTCCAGCTGACGGCTGCCGCTGTTGGCCTGATGATGTAAGCACTCCCCGCCCCCTCCCTCGGCCGACGCATGCCTGTCACAGTCGTCGGTTGGCTGGCTGTCGTCGGCCGGGCCGGCCAGTTAATGACCAATTTGGCCAACAGCTGGCGCGATTCGCGTTTGGATTTGCCGGCTCCGTTCAAATGGGGCAGAAGCAGGCAGGCGGCCAGTCGGCCGGGGGGATGAGTTATCCGGGCCAATAAATCTTAAAGTCACAAAATTTGGCAAACAAACGAAAAGCTGACAAAACTCCCACCGACAGCCGCCCACTGATAAGAAGACAAAACAACAACCAAACGGCAGCGGCGGCGGTGGCTGCCTCGGGGGCATTACAACATGTCGCCGTTGGTTTCATTCGGTTGTTTTATGCGAAATTTGAATAAATTTCAGATTCGTTTAAATTTTACAAATGCGCCAAGTCAAATTTTTCATCTCCCAGCGACCGCGCGGCCGGGGGTTGCCTGTGGTTTTTGCTTTTTGCCACAGCCGAAAAAGTTTTGCGGCGCCCCGCTCCCCGCCCCCCACACCAGACAACAATTAACTTTTAAGTATGCCATTTTGCAGATACAAAGATACAGATACAAAAGATATCGCCGCTGCCACGACGGCGGTGGTGGCAACTACAAGCCACAAATATGCCCGGAAGCACACTGAGCAGCACCCTTCAACCTTTAGCGAGACGCCCCTCCCCAACCGCCAGCTGCCCGCCCAGCCATTCATCCATCCACCAGCAGGGCAGCGCGGGGAACAGCAGCAGCCGCAGCGCACAGTGGGCTGAAGTGCAACATTAGCTGCTTAAAACTGGAAAGTTTTGCAGAGTTGACTGCTGTGTCGCGGCTGAAAGCCAAGCAACTCAAAAGCAGATTATTCTATTTAATATTAAAGGTAATTAAAAGTCCATAAAATCTATTTTTATACCCTTGAAAAAGTAGGAGACTCGAGGGGGGAATTCGAGTTGCTTTTAATATAAATTAAGATGCCGCAAACATTCTTGTATAGCCGATAATATTTTATATTAAAGGTATAACAATTCAGGTAAAGAACCTGCTCCTCACTTAATCAGAACAAAGTAAATAAAAATTTCAGCAGTTTCAGTTCTTTAATTTAATAAAAATTGCCAAATTTTTCGTCAATTTTAACCACTGTGCGTGGGGCGTTGGTAGAGCGAACAGTTGAGAAATAATTTCATGCAATTTATCATTTTACACGCGGATGCTGGATGCTGGCAAAGGCAACCGCAGCGGCAAAGTGTTTGGCCCGATTTCCGTATCCGGTTTTCCCGATTGTTGTCCATGGCGAATTTTTGCATAAATGCCGAGCGGCCGTTCGCCACCCACACCCCTGATTGTGGTTGTTCCTGTTGTTGTTGTTGTTAATCGCCAACCATTTATCTTCCTTAATGAAATTTGCAAAAATCTAGCACGGCTCTGGCCTCGCACGACGGCGATTCCTTGTTATTAGCCCAGTGAAAATTGTAACTGCAACCCGGAGACTGACGCTAGCCGAGCTGTCAATGTCACGTGACGGGCAAATGCCCCCACCGACTTACCCCTAACCTTTTGACAGACGGACTCTATTGTGCTCGAAGGTCTTTTGGCATTCATTCGACCGCCGTCGCCGGCGTGTCACGTGCGCAATTAAATTGACGCATTCTTGACGGACTCGACGACGAGTCGGTTTCGGCTAAGGACCAACTGGGGAATTGGCGAGGTCCTGGCCGCGCATCATTAATCAAATGAGAACAAAACGCCCGCCAACTGAAAATCTAGTCGGCCATTTAAGATTACTATTCATTCGATTGGTTCATTTTTTTTTTAATCGATTACTTTGGTGGGTACCCTAAAATGCTTTGGATCAAAGTGGCATTGACTTTGAGGCAGCTGTCAAAAATTTGAGTTGACGTTTGGGTCGTCGGGCTTGGAAATTCTCATTCCACTTTGATCGCTCTGCCATTCAATTTGTGTAGTAAAACTTTCTAGTCCAGTCTCGATATACATAACTAAAAATATTTTTATTTGTGTATGTTTTTTAAAATTCTTTTGTAATTTCATTTTGTGTGTGTGAAAAAAAGTACAATTCGTAAAAGTGGCAAAAGCAAAACGGCAGAGCAAACCTCAAAAAAAACCCAACATCTACTCCAGAAAATGCACTGACTGCCCAGCAGGTATGTCCCATAAATTAAACTACACAAAAGAACCGAAAATAAGATAAATCGAAGAAAAAAAAAAAACCACCGCCAGGGGGGCTCCTCAGTCAGGTGGTGGGCGATTTTTGGTGTTGCAATTTTTTTATTAGAAATAAAATAAGTCAGGGGAAAAGGTTAAGGAAATTTCAAGGGTTTTTTACTAAGGCAAAATTAAATTGAGACGCCCACGAAACCCGCGAATCTTGGCCAGGGAAGCTCCCAACTTTTTGCGATTTTTTCCGAATTTTTTTTTTGACATTTTCCTCCAAGGCCTACTTTCCTGACAAACTTTCCTCAAACTTAGTGCGTGACAATTTGAGGGCTTGGAAGGGCTTAAAAATTCCTTTGGTTTTCAGCAAAGTCTCTCGGGGAGATTCCTTCATTCTCCCCATTGACGGGGGTCTAATCCTGGCAATCGGTGGATGGCCACAAAAACTAAACATTTGCATTTGGCGGTGCGGCAAACAACAAAATCGCGGGCAACCGCAGAAGCCGCCAAACAGCAATCGTTGCAAATTCATAGCCCTCGCGGCCGAAATGCAAACAGTTTAAATGACATTAGAAATGAAAATTTACCATTCGAATTTGCATTTGCCGGGCCAGGCAAATAAATTTCGCCTCCCCTTTCAAACAATCGGCAATCGGTGCCGCAAATCGCGTTTTAAGCCCGCCGTGCGATTAGTTTAATTGCCAACACCAAACACACAGCCGGGCCGAGGGCGGGGCGGGCATGCAACAGGAATTCGAATGGCCGATGGGGCAAAGCCCATGGAATTGCATTTGCATGGGGCAGACGGCGGCAATGGTGCGTCACTTTTTGCACTTAATGCGAATCCAAGGATTAACCAATGAAATTTATAAATGCCAAACGCACAGAAGCGGCGGGCCAGCAGGCAGGACGTCGGTCCGTTGCACGCGCAAATTGAGTGCATAAATTGGCCAAAAAGGACAACGGGCTGGCGAGGGGAGGGCAGACAGTCGGCCAGGCAATCCATTTTGGATTAAATCAAATCGAAATAAACGATTTTTAATGGCCCCAGCAAGGACAAGAGAACTGCCACTGCCACTGGCCCTGGGCCTGCCGGTGGTGGTGGTGGTTTGTCCGCCGGTCACTCTCTGTTGGTGGGGGGGCTGACCGCTTGGGCTCAGTGGCAAAAACGAGGTCATTAATTATTTCTTCAAAAGGCAAAAGATAAGCGCACTCCCGACTGGCCGACCGGGCGGTTGGCCCCGTCGCATCCTTTCTTTTTTTCCCCCCTGAGCGCTTGGCTCTTTTGTGTGTCATTAGCCGCAAAACGAAACCGAACGGGGACCGCATGGCCGTAAAGGACCTTGGCTGGGGGCTCTGTCCACCATGTGGCACAAGATTAATTAATCTTTAAGGACCCTCGACCTGAACCCCCTTGACTGGCTCATTAGACAGGCCGCCGGCGGTGGGGCGGACCTCGGCATTTGCATGGCTCAGCCCGGCGGCCCGGATAAAAAACCAGGGCCACCAAAATCTGACAAGCTTAAAACTGGCTAGAAATTAATTTACGACTGTCCCCAGACTCCCCCACCCCCCGCGCTAACCTTTCTTCTCAGCTCATGTGATTTCTTTCATGTTGGGCGTGCAAAAGCTGGCTGCTTTGTCGCTCGGCATTTATTTTGATTAGCGATTGACATTCATTTCTATTTGCTCGCTCCCTTATCATAATCCCTAACTGCCCTCACCTCCCGGCCGCTTAATGCCCCGTAAATGACCAGCCCTAAGCCAGGCAGTCTGTTAAGCGGACAGCCGGACGGAGGGACGAGCACGCATGCCGGCGAGATGCCTGGAATATTTGTGATTCCAACCACCCAAGAGATTCCGTCATTTATTCCGTCATTCCTATTTTCCTGAGCATTTTCTCGCCGGAGTTTCTCGGTCCAAGGACACGAAAGCAACAAAAAAACAGTGAACCTTCTAATTTATTGGCTGGCATATGTGAATTATCGTGCTTTGCCCGCCAGGCAGCCTCGCCCCACTCCAGTTTAACCCTCTGTCGCCTCGTTGACTCTTTCAACTTTGATTGGCAACTGGGAATTCCCCGGCCACAAATTCTCAGGGCACTTGGGGGATCCCTTAGACGAATTAGGCAGACAAGGGAGCCTTTTGGATGGAGGAAATACCTTAAAGGTGCTCTTGGGTAAAGCGGGGAGAGATTGAGTTATGGGAAGCTGAGATTTCGGTACAATGGAGACTATAGTTTTGGTGTTTAAGGATCCATAAAAACATTGAACAAAAGAATCTATAATTCAAGAAATTGAAAACACCTCAACTTAGTTTTAAGGGAAATATAATTAGAGAACCCAAAATGAGGTTATTATCACCATGTTCCCGGTCTCTAATCAGCGATGATCCCAGGCATAACCGACCGATCCTCGCCATCACATAAAAGCTTAGGTAGGAAGTCTTAATCAAACAGCCTTTGATGAGAACTCAAGTGAAGTTTCCTCAGAGTACTGAAGGCCTCTGAAACCTTTGAATAATATTATCTTTAATCCTAAGCCAGATCCTCTAGAATCTAGGAGACCTCTTTAAACTAACAGTGACCGTAGGCTACTGCGCTTTCCCATCCTGACCTTTTTGAAGATTTTGAAGTGCTCTAAATTTCCTTAACTTTAAAAACGACTGAGAGGTTACAAAATTCTTTGACAAACTTCCTTAGCTTTGTGGTTCTCCTCAACCCTGTGGAGCTAACTGTCGTCGTGGCCATTAAGCTGTCTTTTGGCAACAAAGACTTGAAGATTTAGTCAACTGTTTTTTTGAATTGTAATATACTTTTTATCCTTATAACGAGGAACTCTTTCCCGTCTACTTGCCGACGTGCGTACACGTCTTGGCCAGAGGCTTATGAGCCGAATGGCGATTGCTTTTCTGTTTTATGTTTGCCCGCGAAAGTTTGCCCATAAAAAAGAGGGAAAACTCCACGCACGTGAGCCTCAACACAGGTGAATAGCCAAACTTACCCCACTCAGCCGCAACTGCAGCCGAAGGCGGCAGAAAAAAAGTGCGGAAATGCGAGTGCTGTTAAAATGATTAATGATGTGTGCGGATTCATGTTAACGCCTCCATCGACACACACACACACACACACACACACGGGGAGAGCGACAGATGTTGTCATAAATAAAAAGCGGCAAGCGGAAGACGCCAAACAGAGTCCGCAAGGAGCTTGAGCGGCCGCCAAAGGACATGTAAATAAACACATGCGATGGGGCGCACACATCGTCGCCTTGCCAAGTTTATTTATGCCCGGAAGACGGGGGCGGGGTTGCGTGTAACGCGCCACGGCAGTCTGTTTAGGCCACATTAACGTCAAATCAGCCGCATAAATTGCGTAAAACGCTCAATTTATTAAACGAAGCATACTTTTTGGGGCGGCGCTACGCCACGCCGCGCCGCGTCGGTCGAGGGTGTGGGGGTGTTGGCGGGTTAATAAATGTCCAAATCACTGCCAACTAAGCAAGTGGCAGTTGTCACCATCCTCCTGCCAATGTCCTTGGCCCGCGTCACGCCTTCGATTGGCCTTTTGTTTTTGGCAATCAATCGAAGCGCCGCTGCCGTCACCGTCATTGCCACACACGAGAGGCAATAAAAATAAAGTCCCTTACGGTATCCATAACGTCCTTATCCTGCTGTCTGGCCAACTCTTGTAATCCCTGCGTTTTTTTCTGCGCTGTCCTTGGCTCCTTTTGGTGCCGGCAAACTCATAAAATTTTTAAAACGTTTTGTGCTTCGTTTGGCGCGATTTTGCGCCTTTTTCTGCGCCTTTTATTTCCCCACTGGTGTGTGTGTGTGTGTGTGCATGTGTGTGTGGAGGTGTCAGGGGTGTTGTCGTTTCCCCCTTTATTTTCGGGGTGGGGCCGGGGAAGCCGTTTGCCGCTGGCTTGTACATGAGCGCACTCGTTAAACGGATGAGTTAAAAGTCAAAAGCCCTAAAGGATTTTATTTGAATTGCGGTCTGCGTTGCCGTTCGACATTTGCCTCCCCCCGCCCATTTGCCTCCGCAGGCTTCTGCTCAGCATTCACCAAGTGCCACTCTGTGTGTGTGTGGGAGGATATTTTATTTAAAGTTTATCTCCTGCATGCTTGGCTTTTTTTCCTTGGTTTCTTTGGTGGCCCTCGTGGCCGCTGCCGTTCCTGCTAATTTCGCGCCCAAAGTCCTGGCTGGGGTGGCGGGCAATTGTAAGCAAAATAAAATGTGCAAAATATTTTGAAAGGGCGAGAAAGAAAGACGGCGGCCAGCTCAAGACAACCAACTGAAAAAAAGGGTTCATCGCTGTTTTTTTTAGAGGGCGGAACTTTCACGTGAGTCACGAAAAGGAGAAAGATTTCGTGTCTTTTAAGTTTGTTTTTGTTTCTGTTTGTAATTGAAAAGTTTCTTGGGATCTGGATGGTTAGGGGTTCAATTTTGAGGTGCTTGCTGAAGAGTTTAAGAGACTAAGAAATCAAGAACGGGATTTCGAGATTGCTTCAATAATCTTCAAATACTTTAAAGGGGAAAAGTATTATTTAATCTTTTAAATATACAAAAGAGTTGCCTTATTTATAATTCATCCAAATATTAGATAATTTGAGACAGAAACTCTGGAGGGAGGGAACTTCCGCTTCCTCAAACTTCGGCTACCCTAAAATCCCAAGAACCAAGATTTCTTCAGCAATCTTCCAAATCTTTAGATATATAATAGAATTGTCCTATTTTTTAAATCAGTAATCTTCCAAATCTTCAGATATATAATAGAATTGTCCTATTAATTCCTAATAATAGACGATTTGAGACAGAAACTCTGGCACAAGGGCGATTCCGGTTCCTTAAACTTCAGCTACTCTAAAATTCCAACACCCAAGAATTCTTTAATAATCTTCTAATTCTTCAGATATAGAATAGAACTGTTCTATTTATTCCAAATCATAGACGTTTTAAAACAGATACTCTGGCAGAAGAGCGAGACCGCTTCCTTAAACTTTGGTTCACCCAAAATACCAAGAACCAAGATTCCCTCATTAATCTGTTATATCTTTAGATTAAGAATAGAGTTGCCCTATTTATTCCAAATCATTAAGAATTTCAGACAGAAACTCTGGCGGGAGAGCGAGTTCGTTTTGTCAAACTCCAGCTACCCGAAAACCCCAAGAACCAAAAATTCTTCATTAATCTTCTACATCTTTAGATAAAGAATAGAAAGGCGAGTCCGCTTCCTTAAACTCCAGCTTCACTTATTAATCTTCTATATCTCTAAATAAAGAATAGAACTGTCCTATTTATTCCAAATAATAGACGATTTGAGAAAGAAACTCTGGCGGGAGACCGATTCCGCTTCCTCAAACTCCAGCTACCCTGGGGAATTCCCAGTTTCTTCTCTGGGGTCGACCTGCCCAGGGTTTCATGGTTGCTTGGATATCTTTGGCTTTTTCTTTGGGCTCACGCGCTCACGCGCTCACCTCTGGCCCTGGGGCTGCTGGGAGATTTACAAAATGCGTGCTTACGAGGCACGTAACCGTTTTTTATCTCCCGGAGAGAAAGAGAAACAAAATCGTGTTGAAAAATATTTGAAATAATTGCAAAAATGCCTGGGCATTGCCAGGATATACAAAAGAGCCCGCCAGCCCAGGGGGTGGGCTGGGTTTGTCTTACAAAAGAAATATGCCAATGATGATGGAAGTGAGACGAGCAGGGGGGGCTATGGATATGCCGCTGGCCAAGGCGCTCGAAATGCGGGGCACGTTTGGGGCGTGAAACACTTTAGAGTCGGGCAGACACGTCCCAAAAAACACACACACACGGGCAGTTGCCCCGGCCAGCCGATTTCCCATATGGTTGGCCTTGTGTGGGTTTATGAATTTCAAAACGAAAATTGCCGCAAATGAAGTGGAAGCGTGTTGAAAATTCGATTTTAAATCACATGCACCAGGGGAGGGTGTAGAAGTCACTGAGATTCTTACAATATCCTTCCTCGTTTTTGCAGCAGTGCTCATTAAATCGTCTCGCTGACTGTGGGACTTCAAAACACACAAAATGAACAGTCAACCCAACCCCAGAGACCTGGACTTGTCCAGAGATCTCCACACAGACCATTCAAACACCAACAACATGGAAACCATGGACCCAGAAGGCGGACAAGCCACCACCCCCCCAAACGCTGGCAGGATGGGAAGGAGCCGCGTGCAAATGTCTCCCTACGCCCCGGTTTTCCATCCAACTGGATCGTATCAGTCTCCGATTTACAGGCCCAACGACAACGGCTACCAGGACGAGCCTGAGATCGTGCCAGGACACAGCCTAGTGCAGCGCAGCTCGGACCTCTCGCCGCGGCGGGATGGCCGTGGGGATGATTATGATCGTGATTCGGTGAGCTCGTCGGGCTCGTGCCAGGGATTCCAGAGCTCCTCGAGCGGCGAGTTCAACTACAACTCCTTTGGCCTGGGACTCCAACTCAAGGCGCCCAAGGAGAGCCCCCGCCGGCGCCCCAGGAACTGGCGCTCTGCCTTGGAGCGAGCCTCGCGCCGTGAGGCTCGTCCACGCCGCCGCCGGCGCCGCCACTCCGAGGTCCCCACGGGCCGGGAAGCCGGCTCCGCTGCTTCTGTGACCAGCCAAATGCGAGCCCGCCAGGCCCAACTGGCCAGGGCCAACGACTGCTACGACACTCCGGGCTACGATTGCACCTACCAGCTGCGGGTGCATGGGCCGATGTCGCTGAACGGCGTGGGGGAGGGCGACCGGGTGAACCCGAACGAGGACGACTCGGCCGGCTTTCCGTCGTTCGAGGCCTTTGCCCATCAGATCGAAGAATGGGGGCTGAGGAGGAACGAATACCTGGCCACGTTGAGGAACCTGCTGGTGCGGTCCAATGACATGATGATGCCGTTGGTGAGGGGCCGGTTCGCCACAATGACCGCCGTGCAGATTGCCACTTATACGGCCAGGCTTTTGGAGACGCCGCCGCTGCATCCTTGCCTGTTTGTGCCCGGGGTAAGTGGTTCATTCAGAGGCTTTGAAATGAACTCGCTTGACTTGTGGTTTTGATTTTAAGAATTCCCCCCGCCCTTGGGTGAATCGGAATGAGGACGTGCAGGATATTCGCGACTTGCCCTCCTCGCATCCACACAGCGTCAGCTTCCGGAGAGACACCTATGAAAACCAGGTAAGTCCCAGCAGTCTGTCTGTGTAAAATTGTCTTCCACTGTCTGCTCTCCTTTCGCAGGCCCGTGGCCGGTTTTCCGTGCGCCACTCAGCCACCCAGACTGACTTGAAGTGCTTCTGTCAGCCTGAAGCCAGCCGGCCGATGGCCAGTCAGACGCTGGGCAGTCAGCTGTTCGGCAATCCGCCGATGGGAGGTCAGCCGCCGGGCAGTCAGCCGATGGGCGGGCAATCGACAGCCAGTCAACCGCCGGGCAGTCAGCCGACAGGCAATCAGCCGATGGGCAGTGAGCCGCCGGGCAGTCAGCCGCCGGGCAATCAGCCGACAGGCAATCAGCCGATGGGCAGTGAGCCGCCGGGCAGTCAGCCGCCAGGCTCTCAGCCGCCGGGCAGACCGCACCTGGGTCCGCACATGATCGGCCAGCCTATGGCCCCCCACATAGTCGGCCAGCCCCTGGGCCCGCACATGGTCAGTCAGCCGATGGCCGGCCAGCACCTCGGCCCCCACGTCGTCGGCCAGCACGTGGTCACCCAGCACGTCGTCGGCCAGCCGGCAGTCCCCGGCCTGTCCACCTACACCTACGCAGTCTCCCAGGCCTACCCCACGTACCTGGCGCCAGCGGCGCAGTACGATCCGCCCACCTTCTATGGGGTCACCCAGGGGATCTATGTGTACGGCCAAGGACCTTATATGTATGGATACCACACAGGATATCAGACGGAGGGGGTGTACACGGGGGCCACCTACTTCCCGGGGACCTACATCGATCCGTCGGCCCATTTTGTAAACACAGCAAATGCGAATTTGAATCCAGCCGCTGGTAATGCGTATCCTGACCGACCTGCTGGCGGGTTTCCTCCTGCGGCGCCCACACCTACGCCACCAGCAACGGAGAGTCCTCATGTCGAGGAAACGGCAGCCCAGCCGGCACCGGAGACGCCCATACCCCCGGCTTACAGCAGTGAACCGCAACCACCGCCGTTTGAACCGCCGACGAGCTTCACGCCGCCTTTGGGCGAGTCGTTTGGGGAGCAGCCGGTGGCGACTTTCGAGCAGCCCGCCAGACCCGAACCTGTGCAGGAGCCGCGGCCGGAGCGTGCCAGAGAAAGTTCGTCAAATGCGCCTGTTTATTATGTAAACGGCACGCGTAAGTCAGAATACCCTACGAAATGTACCCCTTTCCCTAAAAAGAGGTAAATATTTTTAGCGGTAGATCTGGAGACGGCCCAGCTGATGTGCTACCGCGATTACATGTCGCTGATGTCGGGATCGACGATGACGAACTTTAGCTATGATGATATCATGGCGATTATGTTTCATTCTATGTGGGAGCCCAGGAATCCCCCCTGTCCCTATGGACCTATTGGAAGTGGCCGGCCAAGTCAGAGGAACCGCGAGGCAAGAGCCATTTCCGCGGGTTCAAGTGATAATTCTACCCCTGGAAATGCCTTGCCTCCGGACGGATCCTCCCAACACCCGACGAACACCCCACCACCCCACGACCTGACCACCAACTCCACCTCTTCCACGACTCCGACTCCCAGCACACCCGTCACTTGCTCCACTCCCATTACTCATATGTCTCCCAGCTCCACCGCCACTCCCACCGCTTCCGTCACGCCTATCACACTCCACGGCACCTCCTCACCTGCCGGTAGCAGCACCCCCATCGCTTCTATTTCCCCCGCCACTAACACTGCCTCCGTCTCCCCCATGACTGCCACTCCTGCCCACTTCCCACTCAACATCAACACCTCCCCAACCGGCACCTTGACTCCGAACACCTCGACCGCTCCCACCAGCCCGATCACTCCCATTGCAGCCACTCTTCTAACGAGCGCCACAGATTTCGATTCCAGTACCCCAATACTGACGAGGGTGGCCGCCCTGGAAATCAGCGCAATCCCGGCCACAAATGTGCCGGTGGTTGGCCTGCGCCTGACTTTGACCCAGGACAGCGACTCGGAACGCTCGCGCGCCCGTCTCGGCGTGATTGCGGAGTTCGTGGTCCAGCCAACCGGGTTGAGGGACACCGACTTCGTGTTCTTTGTGGTGCCGGAGCGGCAGGTCAGCGCGGCGGCGCGGCAGGCCAGAGAGGGCAACGCCCAGGACGAGGTGGCCAGCCAGCTGGACGCGTATTTGGATGCGGTGGTCACGAAGTGCATTGTCGATCGTATGATCGTGGAGTGTAATTTGGAGGTTTACCCCGAGAGCCGCACGGCTGCAGCCACCCAGACAGCCCCCCAGGATTCCAGTCCTCCTCCGATCCCTGAACCAGAGCCGGCGGTCCCTGAGCCGCCGCCAGTTATTAACCCACCCCCGCCCAGGAGGAGCCGCCCCTGTCCATTGAACGAGCCGTTCAGCTTCTTCTCGGATCCGCCGCCGGTGCTGCGGGATTTGGACGGCCGCAAGGTGGTGGTCAGCGCAGACGCAGTGGCCGAATGGGACAGGACCCATGGAGTGACGGGCACGACAACCACGCCCAGTGCGCCCGAGAAGCGCCCGGAACTAGCTAAGGTGCCGTGCAGCAAGTCCTGCACCAATTTGAATACCCTGAATGCCACGCCGCTGCAGAGCTTTGCGGGCACTGCGAACCCGGGAGAGGCCAGCAGGGCAGCCGGAGATTTCAATCGACGGGAGGGCGCACATCCCAAAGTCTCCCCCTCCAACTTGTTCAAGAATCTGGTGCATGGGCTGGCAGCGTCTCCGCCACACGAGCCCCTGGAAAACCGCCAGGTCCATCGCTGCATTGACAGCTCCCTGCCCCCCGCCCAGCAGGCAGCGCCAGCGGCCACGACAACCTCAGAAAGTACTGCGGAGCCGGACGAAAACCTCGCCCACCACACGCAGTTCCTGCGGAAGCAAAGCAGATCCCTGGCCAACTTCTTTGCCTTGGCCGGGAACATAGGCCCGCCCGAGAACAGCAACCAGCGGATGACCGAACTCACGGACATTCCCCAAGAAAGGCACTCGCCCCGCCGGCCCATCCAGAGGCTCGAAAGTGCTGCCACCTACAATGCCTCCTACAGGAATTGCATGCGCAAGCATGAACGAGCCCAGGAGACCACCGAGCCCCCGAAGATCCCCACCACTCGCCCCCGCTACGGCGATGGCTCCCGGCCCTCCAAGATCCTGATCAACGAAAACGCCCACATGAATTACCACATGGGTTCGAATCCTAATCTGCCCATTGGCATGCCGTATCCCACGGGCCCCATGATGCCGCATTTGGGAGCCAATTCGAATACCATTCCGCTGAAGTCCCTGGCGGGTGGGACGAATGTGTTCCTGGCCGACTTGGTGACCACCGAAGATGGCCGGTCCACGGTTTCCGGCTACCCCAACATCCACATAGGCAACCGGGCGAATTTGAACATGCGGCCAAATGCCGATGCCCCCTACAATTCGTATGGCAATTCGAATTCGTATTTCTTCTCGAAGAAGGCCGGCGAAGCCACGGCGCCACCAGCCCCGACCGCGGCGGCCAGGACCTTCAACGAGCGCAAGCCCCTCACTATCAAGGAGCCCGCCAGCCGCTACACCGGAATGACCATGCACAATCCGGCGGATACCTCGACGCCCCAGCGGCAAATGCGGCTGCGCCCCAGGGAATCGCAGGGCCACTTTGATTTTGCCACTGCTAATCCGGCAGTTGGAAGGCTGCATCCTTTCGCCACCCAGGCAGCGGTCAGGCCGATTCTGAATCCCCATCCAGCCATGCATTTCCACCAGTTTGCCCGGCCTACCCCCGTGGAGCCGCGTCACTCGTCCGCCGTGCCGATCGAGACCCCAAGGGAGGGCACTCAGATGGGCTACCAAAGGCAGCAGCCCCAGGCCGGCGAGAGGCCCTCGATGCCCACGATGCAAACAATGCCTACAATGCAAACCGTGCAAGGAGTGACAGCGATGCCAACCATGCAGGCCATGTCCACCATGCCGGCTGGCAGCTACAGGACAATGTTGCCAGGAGCAACGTCGCTGCACTTGGCCCAGCAGCAGCTGCCACGACTGATGGAGCTGACCTCGCCGGTTGTAGTGCCCCCGACCAGAAACCGAGTGATGGTGCCGCCGAACCCGCGGCCGCAAGTCCAGCTGCCCCTGGCTCCGGTCACGGACACGGGGCCGCGAATCTTCACGGTGCCGACGCAGCGAGCGGCCGAGGCGGCTGCCGCCAGGCGAGCAGCAGCCAATCGCTTACCGCTGGGAGCCGATGAGCGCGACTTGCCGCTGACCGACGACGATGTGGGCGAGACGCTGAATGAAGGCGGCAGCATAGCCTCGATAATTTTCCAGAACTCGAGCGCCACAGTGCCGCCGGCCCGGAGAAGCCCTGGCCAGGCTCCGGTTATTTTCGAGACGTCCACGCCGATTTACAATGCAGAGACGAGCCGGAGCAGCCAACGCGGACAGGAGTCGGACGTGAGTGAGCCGATTGTGTTTCAGAATGCCACTCCGATCTACAATCAAATCACCGCCCTGGGCGGCAACACCGGGCCGATTATAGCCTCCGAGCCGGAGTTCAGCGATTGCGCGAACGACTCGTCGATTGTCTTTGAAAACGCCACGCCGATTTACAACCAAATCGCCAACACCTCTGGCAGTGCGAGAAACGATTCGGTGGCCGCCTCAGGCCACTCGGCCAATTCTTTCAACTCGTCTTCGAGCCAAGTTGGGCCCCAGTCGCCCGCAAGTACAGCCGGCAACAACTCCGGGGCGGGCCAAGGTAAATCGAGGGGCTTGGTGCCGCCACCCAAGGACGCCAGCAACTACCCGGCCATGCCCGAGGTGAAGATTAAGCCGCACCAGAATGTGAATTCGCTGATTGCCTACCCGCCGCTGGGGTACAGCCACCAGCAACACCAGCACCTGCAGAACTTGCAGGCGCAGGCTGCCAAGAGGGATCGCGCGGCTGCTACGTCTCCCGGGCAAACTGGACAAGGCGCAGGCGCGTCGGCTGGCGGTGGCAGCGGTTCGACAGCCGGTGGCAATCGGTATATTCAGACCGAGGGACCCGGCATCGGGCAGCCCACGTATGCCTCAATGTTCCAGAACTGCAAGAAATAGATCCAAGGATCTATAATGCAGTTTATTCAGACTTTTGGTTTCTTTAGTTTCAAATTTTATCAACGAATCTTATGCAACACACTTGAAAGAAAGAAGGATAGACGTATTCCATGGGGAGATACGTTTATCCACAAGCCAACGGATAAACTTATCCCACAAATCGGATGAGGTTATCCCGAGGGCGGCAGCTGTGCAAGAAAGTTTTCCCTTCTCGTTGGGATTCGGTAATTTCTTTATAATCATCTGTTACATCGGATATGTTTACTTTTATCCGCATGTGGAGTGGAAATATCGAAGTCAAGGGAATAGGGAAAACCAAGTGCAAAAGCCAAGGAATAGGGAAAAAAAGATCAGAGGAAAGCAGCGGCAAAAAATGAAACCCGGAATTTTCTGGATATGATAAGCAAGTTAATCTTGAAGAACTTCTCCGCATGCGCAGCGTATAACATAGATATATCGAAGGAGGAATCTTAGAATACCTTCCGGTTTATATTATATAAACTGAGAGATGAAAAAGAGTCTCATAACCGCTTCCAGACCTCTGCGAGATACATGAAAATTTAATTTATCCCCTGCGCAAATTGTTAGTTAGGAATTTTAAAAAACTACACTTCAGAGCACAGCAATCAAAGTAATGGCTTTCGTATCTCATCGATTCAAGGATAATATATTTATATTAGGATAAGAAATATATTCTCTTCCAAGAAGGAAGACATTTTACTGGTCCAAAAACTCTCCCTATACGGACCTTAGGATTCAAAGGAAACTAAAGTCTTTTAAGGTAAGAAACTAGATTAAGATTTTAAGTCAAACCCAAACGAAGACATTGCAATTTCACCTTTCTTCTGCAGTACCAGAACTCTTCTTGGTAGACCAAGACAATCAAATTGATCGCCGAGGAATCAAAGATAACGAAAGTCTATTAAGGTAAGAAATCTCTTTTAAATCAAATCCAAGACGAAGACATTGCAATTCTATCTTTTTTTCTGCAGTCCCAGAATTTAGCTTGAAAAACCAAGACAATCAAAGTAATAACTTTCGTATCCCATCGATTCAAGGCTAACATAATTCTATTAGGATAAGAAATATCTTCTCTTCCAAGAACGAAGTTATTTCTGCCCTTATGCGGACCTTTAGAATATTATTAGAAGATGAGATAAAATTAGGTAAGAAATATTTTTGCATTCTCATCCAAGACAAAGAAATTGCAATTCTTTCTTTTTTCTGCATTCCCAGAATTTTTTTCGATAAATCGAGACAATAAAACTGATGGACGACGGATCATCAAAGATAACGAAAGTTCATTAAGGTAAGAAATATTTATTCCTTCAAATCCAAGACAAAGAAATTGCAATTCTCTCTATTTTTCTGCAGTTCCAGAGTTCAGTTCGATAAACCAAGACAATCAAATTGTTGGCTTTCCCGCCCCACCGAGAAATCGGAGATAACGAAAGCCCATTAAGGTAAGAAATCTGTTCCCACCCAAGACGAAGTTATTTAAAATGTTCCGCTTTTCTTTGCAGCCTTACAATTCCAGAGGAACTAAATTCATGTACAAATTTTATATTCACACAAGCATCAATAAAGATTCGTTGATATTTTTGAACCCTTTGCTTTTCATAGAGTCGTTTCGATATTTTCAGCTTTATATTCACATAACGATGTGTAAATTGCAAATCGCTGCATTAACTCCGCCCCCCAAAAAAATAACAAGGCATAAAAATATTTCCTTATATCCTCAAAGAGGGAGAGAAAATCTCACCAAATGTGCTGCTCGGGCGCGTGTGTGTCGTCGGCAAAGGATGCGGATGCGGGGGCGGCTGGGGGTGGGGCTACGGTTGGCGTTTGAACCCTTTGAACTTTTTTTTTCGCCCGGAATTGCAATGCGAAAGTTAAATGCCTTCAAGCTGAAATAAACGGGCTAATCTTTTACGCTGCTTGCATTTTAAAGCGCCTTGGAGGGAAAGCAACAAACGACCCCACACCGCCCACCGCACGCCTCATGCATTTTGTATGCCTGCCTGCAACTGTGGCGGGTGTACGTGTGTGTGTGTGTGTGTGTGTGCATGGGTGAATTTTATATTAGCCCGCTTGATTTTTATGCATGGAAATTCTGCCTCGCTGAATTAATGAACACACATTTTTTTAAATATATTTAAATTGCAAACAAATAAAAATATTTACACAAAATATATAAAAGAAGAGTAAATTAATTGCCAGCTTGGTCGACTCGAAAGTTCTCTACAAATCCCTGCAAGTGGAGCCTACCGAACTTTGATTTTATCCACAAAAATGTGCCTGAGA
Organism: Lissocephala sabroskyi; assembly: GCA_037075105.1. Taxonomy (NCBI): domain Eukaryota; kingdom Metazoa; phylum Arthropoda; class Insecta; order Diptera; family Drosophilidae; genus Lissocephala; species Lissocephala sabroskyi. The sequence goes on from JBAMCP010000281.1 coordinate 19,161, forward strand.
ATTCAACGAAACTCCTGTCCAAATATTGTAGGGCTACTAGGAATCTGAGGCTGACGAGGCTTGCAAGAAGATATTCCCGTTTCAAGGCAAGTCAGGGTAGTTTAAACATTCTTTATAAGGAAGAAGAGCAATAAACTCAGTTGGGGACTAAGAATCCTTTCATCCTATTTGTATGGAAAGCCTGGCTGCTTTCTCTGGCAAAGACCGATGATGTCTTCTATCAAGATCGAGACTAATTATGAACCCTTTTGATTACCATAACTCCGAGTGGAGTTTCTAAGCGGGTCCAGAAAAGAAGGAAGATGGTTTTACCAGAGCAAGAAAATAAGATTCTTCGAGAAACAAACCCAATCAAATCTCAGCACTTAGGTACGAAAAATCTTAAGGCCAAAGGAAGAGAGTTCCATACTTTCTTGCTGGCTCAAATTGTCTTGGATATTACAAGAAAAATTGTAACTGAATGTGAAATTTAATAAGCTTGATTTTCTGTGGTCGAGGAAATATTAAAAGTAAATAAAAATTGTACGATATAATTTTAATTTTTATTGCCGCGTGACACAGGCGACTGTAGTTTGACCAGAAAATTAACGCCTGCATGACCACAAAACGTTCAACCGCCAGGATCCGTTGGTCATCCTGCCCCTACCGATCCTACCCACCGTCCTCTGTCTGTCCTCAACGCGAGACGATTCGCTGGCCTCTGAAATCCGCATGCTGGGACATTTTTAATCTACAATTAACCGCAGCTGTTTGGGCCCCGAATGGGCGGCGTGTGTGGGGTCGGCAATGCCAATATTGATTCTATTAATTATAAAAACATTAAGTGAGCAGACCAAAACCGGAGAGGACGGCAGTCGGACGGTGATGACTGCAGCCAACGGCTGCACTACAAATGTAATTAAACGCATTAAACAATTGAAAAAGGACGACGAAGGCCGGCCAGGAGGTGGTGGCCGCATTACCGCCCACTCAACCGAATTGGCCCGACCGATGCGCGGCGATAAGCACGTTTTCAATTGATTTTACAATCCCCATTCAACCGGGCCAACTGGGGAGTGGACTGGAGTGGGCGGTCCTGTCGGCCGCTGGCTGGGATTCTTTTGGCCGCCCCGGCAGGTGGACAGACATTCCGGAACCGATTCACTGGCCCACGCAGTGAGCGGGGAGGGAATTGTCGCACATTAATGACGAAATTATTGTTTCAATTGCTTTTAACTGTTGTCAATGCAAATTTTATGCAAATATAATTCAGCAACGAGAGCCCCACAAAGCGAAATCAAAGCGATGGGACGAGCGGGCGGAGGCTCTTTAAATCCCATTATGGCCAATAAGTCAATAATTATTGTGCCGGCCGTAATGCCAACTCCTGTCCAGCTCGAAATGGTCAATTTGAAAGAGGCGTTAATTACTTTTATCGCACACGCAAGCACACATAATTTGTTCATAGAAAATAATGCATTTTTAGTGGATTTTGTCTATTCGCATGCATAAATTGCAATTTGAATTTTCATAAAATTAAAACTCCTTTGGGTCTCCCAACAGCCGCCGCAGTTCTCACGCCGCTTAGCCTCGGAAAGGCTTTTGGGTTTTCTTTTTAAAGACGCTGCCTTCGATCGGCAAAGTTAGCGCCAATCAGTTCCCATTTGCCCCGCTCCCGGTCCTTGCCTAAGTGCTGCCAATCAGCAAAGTTCCCCGGCTCTTTTGTCTAAGTTGCGTGGCATCTGCTGCCCCCACACACGGGCCAGAGTTTTTAATCCTTTTTGCGTCAAGACTCACACACACACACACACGCCGACAGCCGTTGCCGGAACACTTTTGGAAATTGTCTCAGCGTCGTCCTTTCCTCTTCGGTGGCCTGGATTGCTCGGTGGGTAGACGGTTTCGGGCGTTGATTATAATTGACTTTGGCTGACTTAAGTGCCAAAATGGAAATACCATGTACACTTGAAGCTTCATAATTGTTAAGACGCCCGCCACACACACGCACACCCACTCAATTTATAGCCTAAATTGGAATTTGCATTTTAAGCTTAATTCACATATCGATATTTTTATCCCAGCCTTTTAAATGAAGGGTTAAAAATATCCGCCTCAAAGGCACTCAGCAATTGTTGAAGGCTTAAAGAAATGGCCAACAAATTTTTAAACACCACTGAATTGATTTCGTTAAAGGAAATGTAATCCATTTAATATTTGAGGCGGCTCTAAGACTTTTGAGGATTCTTCAAAGGCAATAGAATTCATTATAGATCCGTTAGGAATACAATAAAATGAAAACACCTTCAGAGAGTTTTAAGCTTTCTTTACTTAAAGGCTTTAAACAGAGTTAAAATCTCTGGACAAATGATTCTTAAAAGAAACTCACAGAATCTTTATTTGAAATTTAAAGAAAGCCTACAAGAGCGTCCTCCAATTTCTGGGCAGAAAATTTAACAGAGATCTTAAAAAACAATCAAAAGATTCTTCAACTGAAAATGTTTCTAGTTATTCAAAAGAAAAAAAAAAAACAGCAATTCTTACTTGCAGGACATTCCTGGCCGAATTCCCCAGCGACAGCCGCAGGGCAGAAAAAAATGGAAATATTTGCAATCAAATGAAAACGAAATGATGTGCAAAAATTTTAATATAATCACAAAAAGAAAAAGGACTTGGCCGTTGCCAAGTGGGCCAAGGAATGGCCAACGGTCAGTTGGATGAGCTTAAAAAGAAAAACCCCGGCTACTTATTGCCATGGCTGTTGGCCTTTCCCCGCCGTCGACTCGGTGCCGTCAATAAATATATCCTGTGTCAAATTATGTTAAGTGTTTTGCACGCTCGAAAAAATAAGAGAAGAAAGTGGAAATAGTTTCATCACATCATCAGATTGCCATGGCAGCGGGGCGGCGTATCCTTCGGCTTGGCTGGGCGGCAGGTGGACGGCTGTCGGGATCGTGATTTGTGTGCGTTGCTGCCGACAACAAAAAGTCATTACAACTTTTTCCTTTTCGCCTGTTTATCGCCTGATTTGCCGGCAACTCCAGACAAGCATTAAAAAGTTGGTCGACTCTGACGTGCGGCTCCCCAAAGGGAACCAAATGATTAAAAACGGAAATCAAAATATCAGGCGTTTAAAGTATTATCAGCCGAATGGGTTGGCTGCGCTCGAGGCAATAAGCCAAAAAATAATTGATCCCCAATGTCTCATTTGGGGTTGTGACACCAGCTCCGCCCCCAGCCTCCATGCGTGGAGTCCCATAACAACCGTTGACCGCCTCATAAAGCAATTAAGTGCATGCGGCTGACCGGCAAGCCAGCCCGGACGAGCGGCTTATGGGGGCCGTCGGTTTGGCTTAGCCGCTAAGTTCAAGTAAATTCATAGCATTAATTATATTATACGACAACCCTGGACCCAAGCCGAGGTCGCTGCAAGCCGGTCCCATCCAAGCAAAGAGGGGTGAGGGCAAATGAGAAAAAGGTAAACCGGAGCCCTGAAAAGTAGGCAATTAAAATGAAGGCCAGCCAGTTGGAGTTTCAGCTTTAATTCCTCCGAGTTGAAACTGTTTAAAAGGTTCTTTGGATCCGATTTCCACTGTCATTTAACGAACATTAAAACAAGCGTCTTTCGGGTCTCTTAAGTTACCCAGATTCCTGCCTTCAATCCCGGCAGATTCGTTGCCCACTTTCCCCCTGTTTCCTTGGTCAAGTGGCAAGTGTTGCAATGATTACGCAACCAACGAGCCGCAAAAAGGCGGCCACTTCAAATTATATGCAAACGAGCCTCATATCCTTCCGCCAGACCACAACGAGCCACGACTGCGGACCCTTGTGGGGAAAACTTATTTGCTTTTTTTATTTCAAGTTTCAGCGCGTATAACTCACTTTGCGGCAGTGGCTGTGGCAGCGGCTGGGCTGCCCGGGCCGGGCGTTCGCTCCATGACTGATAATTTTCTGCACTCGACTGATAACAACATTTAATTTAATGCCCGAGGTCAGCAATATTCCATTTATTATTGGATTAAATTCGGCAGCAAACTCAGCCAGCCGCCGCCGCCGCAGCCGCAATCGGCCAACGGGCCCCGGCAGTTAAAACTGCAGGACACCGGCCAGTCAACCAGCCAACCGGCCAGTCAGTTAGCCAGGCAGGCTCAGGCTCTGGCCCAGAGATGGACCCCAGTGATGGACGGTTGGTCACTATCGCTAGGGCTGGGCGAAGGGCGGACAGCGGCCGCGTTTGGCTTTATTCCAATTCCGTGCTGGTCCTTTTGTCCACTCGCATATAAATTTGTGCTGTTTGGCGGCACTGTGTGTGTGTGTTGGTGTTGCTGGTGGCTGCGTATTTACATACACGAAAATATTTTTTGTTTGCTGAAATTTTCCGGACTGCAGCCACAGCCACAGCAGCCAACCCGCCGATCCTCCTACACTTGTCGCACTTGTCGTCGTCGTCAACATTGTGCGTTGGCATTGCCGTCGTCGTCGTCGTCGTCGTCTCCATCGTGGCTGTCCCGGGCACGTCCTGTGATGCCTTCGGCCGGAGCTTGGGCGACTAGACGACAGGAAATGTATTTCACATTTTTTATGTGTCGCTTTTTTCTGCGCTCGCCGTTTACACATGAAATTTGCATGAGGACTCCTCCAGGACAGATGTCCTCTGTCCTTTCGCCCTCTCCCCTATTATGCCTGCCTTTGCCAGTCACAACCCTCGCGCTGCCAGGCAGCCAGACTCTGACGGGGTTGACCAGAATCAGGCCGACCATCGCTCGCCGTCGAGGACGTGGCAGGAGCCGTGGGCAGGGGCGGTTGGTGCGGGAATTGGCTACAAAATGCCCATAAGGGATTAGCTGCAAATCGCAGCAGCGACCAGCAATTTTTCTGCTCCTGTTTGTGTGTGCGTTTCTCTCGTTTTGCCATGTCACTCTGCTGTCAGGCCAACGGAATTTGTTGCAAAACTCATTTAAGCCAAGTTATGGGGCCAGTATGTAAATTGTTTTTAACCTTTTCCCCACACCCGGCGCTCGGACGTTGTAGCGGAATTTCATGTGTTTTTTTAAATGAAACTTAATTGTTTTAGATGCAAAGTCATCAGCATCATCGCCCACCCACCACCCACACCAGCCAACGACGAAGTCATAACAATTCAAAATCCCATAGACCTCCCCCAACTTCCAGGCCAGTTGACCAAGCAATCGAATTGTAATTATGGGAATTGGTGGATAAGGACGGAACTTTTAGAAAACTCGGTGGCTGAAGGTTGGAAAGGTTCTAAGATCTTTAAAAAAGTTCTAGAAGATCTTAAGTTGAAGGGAGAATGTGGTTGGTGGCTACGTAGAATCCATAATTAGTTCTTATGCCAGCAAGAACTGAAAGAATTCTCATATCTGATTTAAGGAAGAATTCTTAAAAATATAAAATATTCACTAAATAACCCAATTTCAAGACTGCGAGATCATTTCGAATTACTGATTAGTAACGATCAGTTGAGAGAACTTATAAATTTTATCTTACAAAGACAATTTTCTTCTGTTTCGATTCATAATGCAGTTCCGACAGTCCTTCACCGTGATTGCCACCTTTTGGGAAAGACCTGAAAGATTTTAAATTCTAAATTTTCAAGTTCCTTCTTTCGTAGAAGGTCATCTGTTCTTCTGTTGACTTTCCTTATTCAACTTTAGGTACTGACTGACTCACATGCTGGGGAGTGGAAACCAAAGAACTCTCAGCTCAGAGGTCGACTGGGACCCAGTGACGGCGATCAGATTATAACATTTACCGTGACTATCGTAATGTTATGTTAATCTGATCTTTCTGTATCTATAAGAAGCATCTTAAGTCATGAGATCAGTGGGAAGCCCAATTCTTTAAAGCTCCTTGCTGATAGAAACTAGAGGACTAAAGATCAGATAAGGTGGAGTGTCAGATCTTTTGCTACCATTGATATAGAAATTAGGAGATCTTCTTATACGATTGTCTGGTGTAGTTTAAGTTTCTAGTTCAAATAAAGATTTTAGGAGATCTTCATACTTGGTTTTCTGCTGTAGTTAAGATTCCAATTTCTCATATAGAACTTAGGAGATCTTCTTACACGATTTTCTAAGATCGAAATCTTCTTATAGAAGATTCCAATATTAAATATAAAGTTCCTATATATTTCAAGTCTTTTTATACCATCAAGAACTTAATTTTTAAGACTTCCAGTTGCCAACTAATAATTTGTAATCATTTCATTTCGAGAAGGGAAAAAAGAAAAGGATGCCAAACACTTTTCATTTGCACACACACACTGAGCACACATTTAGCAGCAGTGACTGAGAAGGGAAAGGAGGAGGGAGAGGGGGAGGAGAGTTGACAGGAAGGAAGTATCTCACTCAGCCATGAAGCGAGCAAGCGACGCCCCATCGATGAATTTATGCATGAAATTGTCGATGTGGCTGGCATTGTTGCTCCTGCTGCTGCTGGCCCCCCAACTGCTGGAGTTGCTCCTTCTGCTGGTGCTGCTGTTGGCGTCTGTCTGTGGCCTATCGAAAGGAAATTGAAACAAAACCTCAGTCAGAGCAAACAACCCACACGACGCTCCCCCTGCCCGGCCAGGACAAAACCGAGTTGAGTTGCCGCATTCAAACATTTTCAACAATTTCAACTTCCTTGCAGGACATTTGCCGCTGATAACACACACACTCGCACACAGTCAACAATCAAAATAGACGAGTATGGCGGCGGTTGTGGGTTATGCGGGTTTCATTTCCCTTTCCCATTTTCATATCTGCAATTTCCTATTTTCGGCTTTCGGTGCTCGACGTGTAAATAAAACTGCAAATGCTTCTTAATTCAATCATCTTTGTTTTTTCCATGTCATCACCGCCATCATCATCGTCATCTCCCTCCCAAAACTATTCCTCCGTCAGTCCTTGATGGCTATTAAATGATAACGTGTTGGTTTTCTCCCCAAAATTGAAATGAAAACCCACCACACACGGCCGGGGGAATATGGGAAAGTGGCCAGCCAGCCAATCGACCCTCCGTGGGCACTCCAAAATGGCATCATCATTAGCCACAAAAACCTCATTCGGTCGGTGTCTGGCATAATTACATTCAAGCCAGCCCAGCACAAGATTGCGAGTGTCCACCCGGCCCACCGGAAGCTCGCAATTTCTGCCCGGAGTTGAGGGGGCGAAAATGAGGCCCTCGCATTGCAAAATCGGAGCGGCAATGCGAACCTCGCAGCATTCGGCTGATTCAAAATGAAAACACAAAGCTGAGCCAGAAATTTGGGAAAAGAAATAGAAAAGCGAGCAGCAAGCGTTTCGGAGCGAAGCAAAGGAGCCGAATTCTCATTAAGGTCCTCAACCTGAACCGCTTTAAATAAATCGATTTGATCCGGCAAAAATTGAGCCAACAATTTTCATTTAAAAGTCGATTTTTCGAAACTTCGGCTCGTTGTCTATCGAAGGCAATTAGCCGAGGCCAAGACTACCACCGATGGGCGACGAGTTCAAGGTGGCAATGCAAAAATTGCAGCTGCTGCAACTTCCCCTCTCCCTGCTGGCAAATTAGTAGAGCTCTGTCTGGGCCAAGCCCGCATGCCAATAGCATAAAGCAACGGCTCACCAAACCTGAGACTCTGCACGGAGGAGCAGTTCATTGCGAGTGGGTGGCAAACGGCTGCCTATGTTGGCCTGGCCAGCGTCAAGTCTATTGAAGCAAATCGCATTAGGGCTCATTTGTTTTGTCAGCTGCACACACAACAACAACAATAAATCCATATACAACAATAGACAAGCGACTGAGGGGAACTTGCTGGAACGGGCGGCCCAGGATATTCCATTGAAAAGGATTGCGCATTTGCCCGGCCTCCGTCTTGGCTTCTGCGGCGAGCCCAAGCCAAAGTTTCGACCTCTTTTAACTATTTGCCGTGCGTGGTTGCCTGATAAAATCGCCGTCCTCTCCCACATAAACCAAACTCGTTAGGGATGGACGAGTCCGCAAATGTAGGCTTCTGGGGAAGGCTAATTTTAAAGGCAGCACGAAATTTATGGCTTCTTGGGTGAGAGAAGTTCACCAAGAAAGTGAACTAAGATTCCGATAAAAATAATGGGCCAAGCAGTGAAATCGGCCACCAGGAGACCTCCAAACTCACCTCGGATAGGACAATTCTAAGTTGATTGGCAGCTGAGAGTTGAGTTCATTAAGAATGAGAAAAAAGAAGCAAGAGCCCAAAAAATCGCAGAAGAAAAGGCTCAAAGGCTTCTGAAAGTCCCCCAATTGCCATTAGATTTTCTTGTCAGCTTCTAAAGATTCGCCAACCTGAGCTTTCTTTTGCCTGCTTTCAATATTCCTCGACACGCTGTCATCTCTATTAAAGGCAGCGCCTTGGCCACACTTGGGATAATGCTTGTATTTTTATTTTTGAAAACTTTACAATTTTACAGTTTCAAATTTGCTGCAATGTAAACTGTCGCTTCGCTGGCTGCTGCTTATCAACAATTGCCCAAATGCCCGCCAAACTACCACCCAATCTGGGGGAATACACGGCCAGCAGTGCTGCCGATTCGGTGGCCCAAGATCAAACTTTTCCAAACCCATTTCAAAAATGAAAACCCCCACCGAAGTTGGCTGGCGGCTGGTCGAAGGACCGAAATAGTTTTAAGCTGCTTACCAGCTTCTTGGACTCCGGCAAAGAAGACGTCACATGTAAAAGTTTTTGGGAAAGGAACGTTCCTTTGCATCGTTGGGCCCGACTTGATTTAGTGCCCTCTGACCTCAGTTTAAATATAAACAGAAAGGCAGCGAGCGGCTGGCGGCTGGCGACGGCGAACCCTTTGGCCGCCCGCCGCCGCCGACAATGCAAAAGTTTACGCTCAAGTAAAGACATAAATGGGATTATGATCTTATCACGTGCCCAACAGCAGCGGCCCCAGACATATTGGTACATTATAATAACACCTTCTGTTGCCACCACTTTCACCATCCATTATCCTGCCTATGAAGATGGCCAAAGGCAACGGCGGCAGCGGTTGCGGCTTAGACAAACAAGTTTGCGGTGCAGCTTTGCCAAAGATTTATTTCTTGAGGTTAAGCAAAGTGTCTGTCCCGGGACCAGGACACTCTGACGACTGGCCCGACCAATTGGCCTGGACGGCCAAATCGACTTAATATGAAAATTTTAAGTACATTTTACCGCCCCAACGAAACTTTCCCCAGTTGGGGGCGAGGCAGTCTTTAATTAAGAGCGGATTAGTTGGACATGGGTTCGATTTTGCTGGAGCGCCGGCTCTCGTCGGTGGGCAATCTTTGGTCTTTTTCGGTTTTTACTCTGATTTGCATCTGTGGTTTTTCCACCACCGTCGCCGCTCGGTTATCCTTTCATTTGTTTTCTTAAGACCCAACCAACCGACTGGCTGGGCTGGGCTGGGCTGGTCTGGGCTGACTGGTTCATTAGTTTTGCTCGTCTTGCCCATTCTAATGTCTCGATGGCTCCAGACTTTTTGAGTGCGCCATTAAAATTTTATGCGTGTAAAAGATCAGCAGGCGATTCTAGATTAGCTGTCAAAAGTTCTTCAATTCCCCCAGCCTGCCCGCTAATCGCACTTCTTGCCAATTTTTTTTCTTCTATCTTCTGACTTTTTAATGGTTTTGGGAAATTGCCAGCCAACTCAGCCGAACATCATCATTCGGCCTGATAACGCCGCCGGCAGGGTGGTTCCCGCAATTTAAATGTCTCTCGACTTACCTTTCTGGGATGTGTGATGCAGCAGATGCTGCACCGGCGACTCGGGGTGGGTTCGTCCTGAAAATTAAAAAAAAGGGAAATCAAATTGATTTTATGGCTGTGGTGCACACGCAACCAAAAAAAAAGTATCAATGACCGCCACTGACGCCCATAAATAAGTCAAGTTTCCCACACAAAATTAACACCTTTCAAAAGGGAAAGGGGAATTTTAAATCAGTTTCTGGAGTTCAAAATTAACCAACTCAGAATTGGAAGGCATCAAATTTACCCACGCTAACCTTTTTTCATGGAACTTTCTGGGTTGAAGCTTTAATTCTCCAAGCGGAGTTTCTTCTTTGGGAATTGGGTTCGCGAACTTGAATTCCGGAAATCGAAATTCTCTAATATTTTAATTTTGATTTTTCCTCTAAAAAGTTGATCGGTGTTTTGGGTTCAAAATAAATCAATCCTGAATTAGAAGGCATCAAATTTACCCAAACCATGGAATTCTTGGGGTTGAAGCTGCAATCCTCTCAGTGGAGGTTGTTCTTTAAGAATTTCACATCTTCTGAGAATATCAGGAAATCAAAGATCTCGAGTTTTTCAATATTCTTATTTTCTCAAAAAATTTTATCATTATTTTGAATTCCAAACAAACCAACTCCGAATTGGAAGGCATCAAATTTGGCCAAGCTAAGCTCTGTCCATGGAATTTTCTGGACTGATGCTTCGACTTTTCATTTTGTGGTTTTTGAAACCGTTGCAAGTTTTTATTTGGAGGTTCCTTTTGTTTGAAATTTTACTACTCCGTGAGCTCTCGTGATCCATTTCTGAGCACATCAGGAAATCAAACTTCTCGAATTTCTCCATCTAGAATTCTTAGTTTCTTTTAACCAAACTTTGGCCCGGACTCTTGCCTATCCCATAAACAGTTTGGATAGACAAACCCCAATTATTTGTAACCCCACACACACCCACATGGTCGTGGTAACTACAATAAAAAATTAATCACAACGAGGCGCAAACTGTGCAAAGCAAAAGAGAAAGTCACAGGCCCGGAGGGGGAAGCAGCCGACCGTCATTATGTCTGGGAAAATGGCACCACGGCTAATGTGCTAATGTGCAATTTCGAAAGGTGCTTACGTTGTCAAGTAGTGTGAACGAGAGCGACCCAGAGAGCGGCCCTCATTACATCGGAGGCGGCCAATTGGCCATTCGGCCAATGAATCACAAAGCGAGAAGACATCGAGACGCTCCGGAGGATAAAAACTCCGGCCAAGAAGGGCCAGCATATGGCACACTTGGCCCGGCCGGGGACCGCCGGCATCCGGGCCCACCCGTGGCGAGGGCGACCCAAGGAAACTGCAATTAATTCCCCAGCTTAGAATGAAATCTAATTGCTCGTTAGCGCTCCAGCCCAGCTGAACTGTCCCTTTTTTTGGGGGGAGGATATTGTTGCTCGCTTGTTGGTCTTTGTCTTTATATTTTGTTAACTGCTGATTACAGCAGTTGTTGCTTTTGGCTCGCCGTTGTGGGCCCTGCGGGCGGAATGTTTATCTAGTGGATAAGTTTTATTTTCTTAATTTTTTGTGCTTTCTGTTTTTCTTCTCTGCCCACAGCAACTCGACGGGGTCATGCCGACTTTCCCCTTAAATATGTGCCGACCAGATTAGAAAAGACATTTTCAGGATATAGAAAGAGGTGGGAAGTTAGAATTTTATGGGTTTTCAAAGACTTCTCAGGTTTTTCAGATTTCTCTGGGAGTCTTAGTAATTTTGTCGAAGTTGCAACTTGGCGCTTAAAAGGTCTCGAAAGGCTCCCGATTCTTCTCACCGACGTTTAATTCTCTTTATAAAATTTTACTTCAGTCTACTCAAGAATTTCGGTTGTTCCTGCCCAGTGAGAGTATCCGGCTCTCGGTCTGCAAGACTTTGCTTTTGGGATTTCTGACTGATACTTTTTTGCTGGCCTCCGGGCAGCGGACTTGAATGTTTCCCAGCTGGTTCATAAAAAGAAATTAACGGCACTTTTTCGGCAACTTGTGCGCTCCCCGTCGCCGGCTACTTCATTTTAGCCGCCCAGCTGCTGGTTGGGGCAAATGGAGCGCAAAACTTTGCGGATTCTTGGCCGGCCGGCCAATCGTTTAATGAGCATGTCCTGCCCGGCGTGCCGACAATGCTGACACTGCCAAAAAGACGCGCCACGCCAACTGAAGGATTCCACACGAAGCTTATGATATGTTTATTGCCGAGTCACCGGGCCCGCAAAATGTTAATGGCCAATTGATATAATAATTTAGGCCGGCTCAAATGACCGCCAGCTCGGCTTGAGAGTCGAGTATGTGGTCGGCTGTCTGGGGCTTCGTTTCAAATTAATTGAGTTGTCCTGCGCCTGCCTCTCGGCTGCTTCGTTGGTAGTGCTTAAATATTTAACTTGGCCGGCCCTTTGTGGTGGTGAACCTTTTGCCGCTTAGTTGGTCACTTGGGACACCCAAACGGGCAGCCAGACAGCCGCACACACACACACGCACACCCGCCCGTCCGGCCGGGCAGGTGAGGCGCCAACTGGCCAGTCCAACTTACTTTTGGCATTTTGGTATTTATGGCTCATGTGGCGCAGTTGCATAAATCACTGACAATGTAAACATGGCCAGCCCGGCCCCCACATACGTGGGCCGTCGGCGGTTAAATGGCCAAAAGTGTTGACCACAATTAATGTTATGAGATAAGTTTATAAAAGCGCACGGCTCGGTGCGTTTATGCTCTGCCCGCCGGTGAATTTCTACCCTCGCCTTTAAAATTCCCGGGGTCGCTGGAAAATTGAAAAATTTGGCGGCACTCGAAACGGAAATTCGGTATCGTTTACATAGTTTCTCCCCTGATCGGCCAACTGATGGTTTTTTATCGCCTTTGACCTTTCGCTGGGTCGTCGTCGTCATCATTATCGAGGTAGATTTGTCAACCGTGTGCAGGACAACGGCATTGCCCGCATCCGCCATTTTAAACCGGAAGTTGCCAAACATTTGGCTCATTTTTTTCTTCTTTCACTTTTATACCCTACAAATTTTTCAGGGGAACTACAAAAGGTCGTATTTGTTTAACTTTAAGACACTCGAAATCAAAAGGTTCTTGACAAAAATAAAAGACTTTTCTTGTGAAGAAGGAATCCAGAAATTTAAGCAAATGAAATGGGCTTAAAGTTCGCTGAGAGGAATCCAATAAAGCCTATAAGAAATCTATATTCCCAACTTCGTACAAAGATTTCGGGGAGCCAATTCAATATCCATTAAAGCCCTTTCCTTCATCCTGAGAAATTGTAGTTAATTCTTAAACGATTAAGAAATTCAGACAGCAAACTTACCCTCCGCTTAGGGTATCCGTTAATTCGTTATGTCGAATTTGCGGGCCATAAAGCATTTCGCTTAATGGAGCCCAACTGGTTGGGGTGGACGAAAATGGGGAAGGACACCGCCCGCCTGCCATGGGGGTCAACTGAAGCAGATTCCCTCATTCCCAAATTGTATATTTTTTTTTAGAAAAGGTAAACCAGGAAAACCGGCAACCAGGAGCCCGTGAAAAAACGACTTCATTGAGCCTTTAAATTCACCGAAAAACCGACTTTAAAACGACCAAACTTTGCTAGTCGTGCAACAGGAGGCGAGCATTTTTTCCCTCAGAGCCCAGAGGAAAGCTCAAACAAAACGCTTAAATGACACACAAAACAAACTACAAACAAACCAGTTGGCAGGACTGCCTGCCACCGATGCTGGAGCAGGAAACTCTGGTGTGTTTATCCGGGGAGAGTCCCTCACATCCTGCCCGCCGCTCCTTCTCTGTGACTAATATCATTTTGGCATGCCAAAGGCAAACCAACATGCGAAAATATCAAAGGCAGCCAGCTCGAGGAGAGGACGGGGGGCAGCAGGCAGGCATATGGCCCAATGTGCACAATTAATGGTTATGAGACGGCAACGGTAACGGTAACAATGTATTCTCAACTAACGGTAACTAAATTGTAGCAAACATCAACTCACACGCACACCGGCAATTGCAATATGGCAGCGACGCTGGGGGAAAGGAAGACATCAAAAAATCTACAATTCAAAAGGTAAAAATGATACGCTTAACAGAAGTTGCTCATTATGGGTAAAACTATATCTCCACCGCCACACGTGCGCCCCCAACTGGCGGGGGTAAATGATAGACTGCCTGCCTTGTGTATGCCGACATGCGGATAAGGCTCGAGGCAGGAGCTGAGCTCTCTCACTTTACCCTAGGGGCCTGCCTTCTCGCCCAGAATCGAACCACGAGGAGCCTCACAATGGGCCAGAAAGATGCTAATAAACGCAAAAAAGGTAAAGGGTAAGGGTAAAAAATCTGCAAGACTAGAAACACGGGAGATCCGCTGGCGTTGGAGGCCTCCAACTTCTCGAAATTACTAAGAAAGAAAACTTTCTTTTTGTGAGCTTGCTGAGCTCTCCCAAATGCAAAAAGGATAAAGGGTAAGGGTATAAAATCTGCAAGACTTGAATCACACGGGAGATCCGCTGTCGTTTGAAGCCTTCAACTTCCCAAAAATTTCTTAGAAATAAAGTTTTCTTTTTGTGGGTTTGCTTATCTGTAGAAATTTGGCTAACAAAAAAAGAGCTGAGCTATTGAATAAATATGTAAAAATATGAAATTTGTGGCCGTGAACCTTAAGACCCTTTCCACTTGCCTTTTCTCTTCGTTGCCGAAGCGCTTGACCGGCCGGTTCAAGTCTCTTCCTTAGAGAGAAGCTTACCCTTGGCCCAAAGCCTTTTATAATCCAAATAAAATTTGTGACCGCTTCATTTTCACCCACTGCTTTTAAGTCGAAGCCCCACGGTGCGGCCGTGCTTGGCTCATTCAGTTTATAAACTTTTCTCGCTACCGCTGACTATTTACATTTAACCAATGATAAGGCAGGCTAGAAAATTGCGCCAGGCAGGGGCGGGGGAAGGAGTAGATAGAAAGACCAGAAATTAATGTTCAGGCTGCACGCGTAGCCGCCGCCCGTCTCCCCACTTAACGACTGGGGATAAAGTTTGTTTGACTGCCAAGCGATAGACAGAAAGGACGAAACATTTGATTTAATTATGAGTGGCATTTATTACACAGACACACATGCCCACGCACACGTCTGCAAGGTGTTAGTCTGTTGATAATGTAAACCGAAAAGGTAGCACAACTTGTGCGAAGTTGCGGAGTTGGGCGGGGCGGCGTTTCGAATACAAGATGCCCGACTGTCTGACTGCCTGACTGTCTTACTGTCAAACTGACAGTTTGCTTAAGTGGCAACTTAATTTCTTAATTGTCAACTCAAAAACTTTCCACCGCCAACGCCAACTTTCCTCTGAGATGAGTTGCTCGGTCGTGAGCAGAAAGACAGATAGGTGGCCAGTTGGACAGATGGGCAGATAGTTGAGTTGCGTGCTTGCCAGCCAAAAAAAAGAACCCGCAACTATCTTTGGGGAGGGGCAAGTGTTTTTCGGTTACCTGCGGCCGGCTGTCATTTGGCTTTTGATAACTTTAAGAACCACCCACCCAGAGGGCCGAAAGAAACGAACTGAGTTAATTTCCAGGCAAATAGAGGGTAGTTTTCACCGACTAACTGACTGAGTGACTGGCTTCGGTGACACGCACATGGAAAACTTTGCTGTTTGAGTTTTCTTCGGTTTCGTTTCGGAAAGTTTTCTTTGCATGTCCCACTGAATAATTGAGGATTTAGCTTTCCTACAACAAGACGGAAATAGTTCCAACCCCGCCCCGTTCCCCTTTTCTCAACGACACCTTCTCCGCGGTGGGCGGGGTTGGTGAATCTTACGCACCATTGACGGTTAATGCCTCTATAATTTAACGCCAGTTTAAATTTTAATTGTTTAAATGAAAATGTCCTGTAATAATCTCAGTAAGCCCATCCCCTAATTCCCGGCATCCGGAGCCGCTTACATCCCTCGCCCTCGCCCTCGCCTCGTCTCCGTCGTCTGGTTGTTTGTTACTTTTGCCCTGTCATTTTTGGAAAGTTTTCCATTTGAGTGCCATGGATTTTACACATTTTAATTGCTCGTCCTGGCTTCCCTGCGCCGTACTCTCTTATTTGTTGGAAATAATTATCATAACCTGATTAACATGAGCCCTGCCCCCGTTCCCCGGGGGAAGCCCAAGGAAGCCGACTGGGCGACGTCTTCAAACGACGACGTGCTGGGGAAATGGAAATAGTCATCACCCTCCGCCCACGGCCCCTTCGTCGTCCTGGATCAACCCTTCCTCGCCTGGGCGCTGTTGTCTTGTCTTAATTTTCGAAACTTTTAAAATGCCGTCGCTGTCGCTGGCGCTGCCCGACCGCCACTCATTTTTTATGCATGTTAAGCGGCCCGTTGGACTCACCCATTCAGGCATTCTAAGTACCCAAAGCCGCCGCACAGAGGTACACACTTAATTATGCCAAGTGGCAGAACCCAGGGTCGCGCCACCTCGCACGTTCCTCGCTTGTCATTCGTGGTAATTCCGGCAGACGAAGCTTACAAAAATCTCAACTGCATAATTAGAATTGTAAAAAAGTACTTAACATATAAATATATATATTTATATACCTCCACCAGACAGGGTGTCTCGGTTTTTAACTCTGCCCAAAGGTAAGAATTTTTTAAGCCTTTTAAAGAGTCTGAAAGTTTTGGATCTTTTCCTCGCAACTAACATCGATTTTCCCCGTAAACCTCTCTGACCTATTTGGAAAACCACAAGACCCTTTGGCGCTCCATTGCAGTGTGTGATTTGCATAAAGAAGCCGCTAAATTTTGGAAAGTTTGTCAAGATTTTCGAAGTTAATTTGTCTGCCACGGCAAACACACCAGGTGTGCATTTTCCAGCCCAGTCTGCCCCCCGAATCCAGTCTCAGTCACGGCCAATTTGCAACAGCGCTGGGCCGGCCACTTTAAAGCGATCTGGATGAAGGGGAGGGAACACTGTCATTGATATGGACAGGGTGTGGCGCGACCATTGAGAGCGACGTTTGGCCATCGAAGTCATTTAACCAAAAAGCGATTAATCTATAAACACATAAACAACATGCGCTGCCCGGGCCGGCAAGGGTTAAAGGATGTTGGGCCGACGGGCCAGAAAAACTGGACACTGAAAAATGTGAAAAATCAGTGCGAGAAAATCGAAAATCGGGAAACAACTGCAGTAGTGGCTGTGGCCGTGGCAGGAGCAACAGCCTGTGGGCCCACAGGACGGGCACATTTTATGCAAATGTTTGGACGTTGGCCGGCCGCTTGGCGGGCCGCTGATCCCGGGGCGGGCTCGATTTCCGGCCATGTGTGACAGGGCCGGGGCAATAAAAGTCGCTGGCCAGCGCATCCCAACGTAAAACAAGAGAACCAATACCAAAAAAAAAACACACAGCCCAGGCTCACTCACCACAACGACCGGGAACGCTGGCGCTGGCGATGGCGGCCAGCGATGGTCAACCATTAAACGGTATTTGGCCATTTGCAATTTATGAGCAGGCTTCCCCCTACAATGGCTACACTTCCGGTGTCCCTCGGCGACGGCTCAGGCCGAACATGGTTCGGTTTGGGGTTCGATTTTGAGTTTTTTTGCCCACACCGCCGGCCAGCGCCAGAGGACGACAGGCGGCGTTCATTGCGCTGTTGTCCTTGTTGAATTTTGCATTTCATATGCGCGCGATTATTGTTAAGTGACTTCGGATAACACCAGCACCAACGGCAGCGACAACTACTCGAGTCAACACACACGCATTCATATAGAAATATATCCAATTTATATATTCGATTGTGCGACTGCAACTGCCGTTAAGCAAATGAAGCTTGAATGGCTGGCTGCCCAAAAATACACCTAGTAGGAAATGGAAGTGTAAGAAAAGAAGGTAAAATAAAGACCGAAGCTGCCATACTCTTTCCAATTTATCGGGCTTTCCTACGGAACGAGAGAAACTTCCCAGCTGCTTTCAGGGTGCCAGGGTTGGAAACGACCAGCTGATTTCCAGCAATTTTTGAATCGAGTTTACTGGAAATTAAGTCAATAAGCAGCGCTCATCGGTTATTAGGGAGCTACATTAATCTGAAGGAATAAAATAAGATAGCATTGGGATGGGATTTGATCTCAAGAACCTTTGACAGCCCAGTTAGGAGACCTTTCGGAAATATGTAAGAATTATCAGATAAGTTTTTGAAAGCGGTTTGTAAATCTTAGGACAACTTGATATTACAGTCAAGATGAAGAACCAACAGCTCCAATATGATCTATATTCTTCTGAACTTCTGCCTCTAAATAGGTCTTGAAATTTTCTAGTAAACTATACGACAGCTTGGAATTAATTGTAGGATAGAAAATAATATACTCTTTAGGCTGTTCTTGTCTTTCTTTAATTTAGTAGAGAGTTCTATAAAGTTGTTTGTATTAATTTTGGGGTTTCAGCTATTGAAAGACGTCCAAGTTTTTAATGAAGCCGCAATGATTCGAGAGAATCTGGTTGCATTGTGAGAAAGGTTTACTCGCAGTGCTTCAAAATAATAACGTTCTGACATCTTGAGAACTTAATTTTTTGATGCTATCTCAAGGAAATTTAAGATCCCACAGCCGCCTTCCCTTTCCACTGCCCGGAATTACAACCAGTAGACTCGTCAAACCAATTGAATCCCCCTGAAGGGTATATAAGAGAATAAAAAAAGAAATATATTGACTGGGCAGTCGCCTGTCGGCTGTCCATCGAACCGGCAAGGCAGTCGGCCAGCCACCACATAATGCAAATATTCGTCTGCCGGCGACAACCGACCGAACAGCTGCTGCGGGCGCCACAAACAATTTGGTTGTTTATAAATTCAATGCAGTGAAATTTATTTAAATATTTTTGTATTTTTTTGTGCCCGGCGAAAAACAAACACAGGAATTATATGGGCATCTATGCAGGGACTGTGAGCCGTCGTTTCTCGGCCAATTTCGGCTTTAAGTTCTTGCAAAAATCCCTCAGCAAAGGCGGGTGGTTGGGGCCGAGAGAAATAACCTCGGCAAAGGACCGGAAAGCGAGACGGAAATCACAAAATAAGTAAATTGTCTAGCAAAATAAAAATTACTTCCGGCCTGAGATCTCCGCCTCGGCAACTTGTTGCTAAAAGGACAAAAAGATAAAATCCAAGAAAAAATCCAAACCCCAAAAGAAGTTTAAATACTCTTTTTGCTGGATTCAAATGATCTTTTTAAAAAGGCTGTAGGTTTGCTTTGCTTAGTTTGCGTTAAGTTTCAAATTCTTTCACTTTAAAGAAATTGTAAAAAATTAAAAAAAAAATCGAATTTTGAAATATTTTTGGTTTGCCTCTTGGGTTTTTTTTTATAGCACAAAGAGTGAGAAAGAAGAAAGACAGCGAGAGATTTAATTCTGCAACCATCGGTAGCCTAAGACCTTCCTGCAATCTTACTGGCCATGCCTTGGCCTGAGTTCATACGAAAATGTCTGGTCTGGATGACCGGTAAGTCGAAATTACCTCTTCCCTCGCCAACACTAAATCGATTCTTGCCAAGCCCCGGCCAAAGCCAAGAAAGCCTCCAATGCCGCCACGCCAACGGGAGAAGGAGCGCGAGACTCAAATGCCAGTGCCCCGCCGCCTGCTTCTGTTGCCTCGTCCATCAAGAAATCCATCCTTTCGAACCCCAGAGGATCCCGGCGCAGCAGTGTGGGCTCCAAGCGGGACAGCCAGAAAAGTGACCGACGGCAGAAACTTGTGCCCGGCGGCACCGACGACGCCAAGCGGAATAGCAGCTCTGAAGTAAGATTCTCAGGATCCCAAAAGAAAGTCTTTAAGGATGCGTTTTGGTTTGTTTTCCAGCAAAAGTCAAGATCTGTGCATTTCGACGTCAACCAGGAAGAGCCCGACCACACGGGGAAACGGTATTCATCGGCCACCAGGTTGCAGCCTGATAAGACGACGGTTGAAGAAGAGGACGAAGAGGAGGAGTCCTAAGGATCCAGGGCGACAAACTGGGAACTTGCATTGTTCAAAATTTACGAATCTTTTAAAATCCAAGTAAAGTTTATAAACCGCCGCGAGGGAACATAAATCCCTGAAAGCGGAAAATAAAGCAAACTCATTGATCTCTGTCTCGTTTAGAGATCATTCTGATCGAGGCTGTCACAAAAAATAAACAAAGCATCGACAAATTTGACTCAAAATCATTCCGGTTTAGGTTTTTCGGCAATGGAGTTGGTTTCGGTTGAGGACTGAATGTCGCTCGCATGCTCGCCAATCTGTCGCCTCAGAAAACGCACATCCGTCTGCACCAACTATGCGGATTGGCAGAACCATACGCAAATTCCTGGCACTCATTGGCATCACAAGCGCTCCATGTAACTTCCCTCGCAACCCAATCCAAAAATCCAAATTTATTCAAGCCTTTTCCAGCGGGCAACAACAAGCCAAAGATCCCTTACCCCACGGCAAATGCGTCCATCAGCCGGCCAGCCGCTCCGGGCAACACAACTGCCGCTTCCGTGTTGCCCGTGAACCCAGCCAACCAGAGAAAACCGAGTGTCCCCATAAAGCGGCCGACGGCTGCGGTTCCCGCCCCAGCGCCGTCACACGCTCCGACCAGCGCTCCGGCCAGCGCTCCGGCCAGCGCTCCAGCTCCAGCCCAGCTCCCGGCAAAGCCGCGGCCTACGGTTCCCTCGGGCTCGGGGGTGGTGGTGAGGCGGAGTGGGACCACACCGAATGGATCGCGGAGGACCAGCAACAATTCCAAGCGGAACAGTGGAAGGAACGATAGCAAAAGCTCGACGGGCAGTACCGATCGGCAGAGGAACAGCGCTCGGGTAATTTTCAGGATATGAGAATGATAAATTGTAAATTTTTAATTGTCTTGGCAGAAATCGAAATCAGTGCATTTTGATGTGAAGCAGGACCAACCTGACTCCGTGGGCAAAAGGTATTCCTCGACTACCAGGTTACAGTTTAATAAGGCGATGGATGACGAGGATGATGAAAAATCTTGAAAAATTCTCGGGCTTGTACAATTCAAAGGCATGTGTAATATCCCTGGGAGCCGCTGGAAACCCTAGAAGTTCCCTTTGATGTGACAAATAAATAGAAAAACAGACAACCGACCAACAACACCTGGCAAACAACAATGAAAATGATTTTACCTCCCCCCTGAACGGGCTGACGGGGTGACGCCAATTATAAAATCCGTAGTCCAATTGAAATGTGATTTTGGGGGTTTCTGTTGTCGGTTTAAAATTTCGTATACTCTTCATTCTCTGGGCCTGAAGTGGGGCGGAATTTAAAGAGCGTATTCAAGTTTTCTTAATCTCTGGGAAAAGTTTTTGTTCATGGGCGAATTTGCGTTTGTTTTTCTGGTTTATTGGGCTAATTCCATCGGCCGCAAAAGCCTGGCCAACAATGCCCAGGTGGCCGGGGCAGCAAACCCTTCACACATCCACTGCGGACGTGGGCGGCACGGATGGCAGTTATCTGCCCACAGGATTTCCGTTTTAGATCATCGCACACACAGCCACACACATGCACAATCGAAAAAGGATATTCGCCGGCAAACACAAGAAAACCTGGAGTTGGGCAAAACCAGAACCAGGGGCAGAGTGTTGAGACCATTGGCAGTTCACACTCAATCAGATAACAGCGGGTGCCAGTCGACCGGCCGGCCGATTGAGGGGTGCGCCGCCAAAGGAATTCAATACCGCAAAATATGATGAGCGGTGTGTTTCAGTCCCTGCCTGTTGGGGTTTTTTTTTGTGCTTTTGCTTGTACGTTTTAATTTCCAAACACTAAATCAATTCAAGTCAACACACCTAACCAGCCAGCCAGCCATCCCGACACCGACTGCTAAATGCTTTCCCCCATGAGTTTATAACTTTATCAGCTGCCTAACGACGAGTACATTATCCGGCACACGTCTGTGGCTGGGCTGGCTTTTTGCGGCATTTAAAAATAACTTTAATGGAAAATTTATCGATCACAGGCGAGTTGGCTGGCCCGGTCGGTGGGTCGTTTTGGATGCGGCTCTGTTGCTGATCCGAACGGTCAGATAAGCCGGCAGGCGACGGCGGCAGCAGCCCACAAAAAGCAAAACCAGCACAACAAAGTGAGGGCAACGGTGCGTGGATGTGTAGGCAGTAAATCGCCTGAAAAGAAATCAACAAGGATATTACGAGCCCACAAACTCAGCTATGACACCCGCCGCCGCCGCCCCCAGCCGAGTGTGCGTGTGTGGAAGGAGTGCGAATATCCTGACTGGCCTGCCTCGGTTGGCTTGGCTAAATTGCATGGTTGATTGAGTATGCTGGTGTGCGTAGATTGGCACTGAATGGAGACCCCGAAAAACATATTAAGACATCTAAGTGCCGTTTTCACTTCATTAGTTTTGATTTCAAATGAACAAAATATAAGCAAATTTCCCAAATCGCCCACAAAAGAAATAAATACAAATTATTTTCGACTGGCTCTTGGACTAGAATATAGAGAAATTTAAAAGCAACTCTTGAAACTCTGAAGGGAGATTTTCTTTAAGGAAAAGGAATAGGAAACTTGGGACCCTCAAATCCACTTTTAAGGCTTCTGCTCTCGGCGTTCGGTTCTGTTTCCTTACTCCTTTGCCAATTGCTACCTTTGCAGATCGCATTGCTTCTTTGCGTGGTTTAATCTCAGATATCCCACGAAATTAATTACTTAACAGACTTGAGCCTGAGCCTCAATTCAAACTGTCTGACGCTCTGTCCCTGGAACAATTGCCAGCTGCTGCTCTTCTTCGGTTCGGCGGCTGAAGTGTGAAAACTTAGGCAAGCGTCGTTACGAACACCAAAAAGTTATCACCTCCGATTCCCTTTCCGCCACCCACTTGATTGCGAGTGCAGCGGCGGCAGAGCCGCGACAACGGCAACTTGCCAACTTTGGCGAAAGAAAACTTCAACTTTGTGGCGCACAGCCCGGCGGATACTTAATCATGGCGGGAATTATGAAATGTGCTGCGCAACCGAGTCGAGTTTTTTTTTTGTGTCATTCTATCAACTTTTTTTATTCACTAGGAGATTCGTTGCCCTCAAGAATACTCTATAAATGCTTTGTTACAGAGAATCATGAGGTTTTGGGAGGTAACAGAAGAAGGAGTTTTATCATTTGAAAAGCTCTTAAAGTCTGATGAATTTTTGATAAAGAATTGGAGAATTGGATTCTCTGGAGTGCTAAAGACACAAAAACAATCTTAGATTTCGGCAATCAGAGCCCAAAGATCAGACCTCTTCAATATTAATAAGTCTTACTGATTGAAGAGGAAGCCAAAATCCATCTATGTTTTCCAATAATCCTACAGTTTTTAGACAATCAAAGCCCAAAGATCTATGCTCTTTAATCTCGAAAGGTCTTACAGTTCCTAGATATAATATTCAGTTCCATCCAATTCAGCTTATTCACAGATTGCGAGTTGAGAAAATGTTCAGCTGGCGATTCCAAGGCTCTCCCATTTGTTCATTACTAAGCTTCCCAAAGAATAAAAAGTACGAGTATAATTTCTTTGTTCTTATATGGAAAACGTTAATATCCAACAATTGAAGGAAACAAAGTTGAAAGCTAGTTGGATCACATTTCCAGGTAACAGAAGAGGTAAGAATATATTCACGAGGGCTTATTTAGGTAAATCTATTTTCTGAGAGAACATTGAACGACTACAATCTGAAGATAAATCTATCAAAAATAGAACTCCGACGCAACCCTGAAGTTCTCCTACCGAAAACTTTATTTCTTGGAAAAAAATTTACCAATTTCCAAGGCCTCTTCTTGCCTCTCACCACACACTTCCTGCTTTCTCCATAGAGAGTCCAGGAGTCGGTTAGGCCCCTCAAATTTACACCCAAAAAACTCTCAGCCATTAACTGAAGTTGTCCTCCTTCCCACGGTTTAAAAAGCTGAAGCACTTAACCTAATAACGACCCGCAACTGGCCAACCCAGCAAAACGTTAAGTAAACGCCGATTGAGCCAAAATATTAGCGCGCAGAGGACGAGGGACAAGAAAACAAAAACTTTTGAAGAGTCGCATAAAAATGACAGTCCAACAGACTCAAGTCCGACGGCGAACAAAGTCGGATTTGATGAAGAGCCTGGAGGATGCGAGTGGTGGAGGCTGCCCGGCCGGCGAGTCCATCGCTAAATGGTCAAAAAATAAACCCCAGTTTGTCATAAAACACGAAAACAATACCTGAAGGCGGGCAGGGCAGCAAGAAAACAGCGCCCGTGAAAAAAAAGGAAGATGCAAAGCCGCTTAAGTATCCTGCAATGATTGCCGTCAGCGCTGACGGACCGACCGTCGTCGAGCCTGAAAGGCAAAGCGCGAACCACTTAAAGTGATCAAGGAGGATTCACAGTTTGTAAAATGGAATTTTATGGGCTTATGGGGATGGACGGGCGGCGCGGACAAAATAGAGAGGCCCGCAAGCCGCACCAGCCACCGCCCCCGGAGTCTGTGTAAGACAACAAGAACGACGACCATCTACAAAAGTGTACAAATCACACCCCATTACCGAGGGCAAGAGAAAGGAAAAAAAGCGGCCTCCAAGGACGAAACGAGACGGAGGCGGAGGAGCAGGCTGTTGCCTTTGGGGGGCTGGGAAATTCCGCGACTTCAGCGTCAGTTTTTCACGGATTTCGAGGCAGCTTATCGCGCCGACTTCATTTGAATATTTCGCCTGCTGGGCCTTTCTTATCCTTGAGGATTCTTTTGGGTTCTCTGTCCCCCGTCCCTCGGCAGTTGCTTTTTTTTTTGTTTATGCGTTTGTTAATGTTGTAACGGAGATTTTTACGAGTGGCACTCCAGCGCATAATAACAATAATGAAAAGCTATTATGAGCCATGAGGATAACAAGCGCCCCCACCGCCAGTGGGTGTCCTGCTGCTGCTGGTGGGGGGGCTCGTTTCGTGTCATTTGGCAGTATTAGGCGAATTATTTCCCAATGAGTCGGTTCTTTTTATTTTACTTTCAAATGGCAAATTAGGTGAGGCATTTCGAGGATTTGTTGTCGCCCCCACCGGGGAAGGTTATTGAAAACCAGTCAACAGCGGAATATGCGAATATCAAACGAAGCTTAGACGGCGTGAATGTGCAAATTCTAATATTTGCCTAATGGATCCTGGCGAAACCGCATAACTCTAATGAAGGCAATGTTTTTCCTCCGGGTGAAGCAATTTTAAGGGTGGGAAAAGTCGAAATTTTTAAACGGCAAAATAAATTGGAGAACAAAATAAACATGAAATTCCAGGAGAATCTAATTTAAATTTAATTTAAATTTAAAAAATTATATAGCCCACTTTTTTGGATTGGATCGCTGGGTTGCATTTTGAGGCAATCAGCTGGTGGATAAATTAAATAAAATCTTTAACTACTTTTTCTGTCATAAGAGAATTCTCCTAATCTTTCTAATTGTAATTCCAGCATTGCAATTAAAAGTCCATAAAAATCTTCCTGTTTTACTTCATAAAATCGCTAATCAAATTCTAATTGAGGCTTGAATTTCCAGCCAACCGACAGACGGTTTCCATTTCCTTTTTTCACCCCGCAACTTGGATGTTTTTTTTTTTGGGTAATTTTTTTATCTGTCGGTTGACGGCTTTTTTTCTGACTTAATTTCCCTGCATCTTTGTTTTTGTGTATTTTTTTAGCGAGGGGAACATAAATACAATCAACTTTATGCAGGTAAAGCCGCGAATGAAACAAGAGAACGCGCCACAGTCAACAGACTTTTGTCGTTTCCGTTTCCGGTTGCTGCCACAAAAAAGCACTCGAATGGCAGAAAAATTCCTTGTCGAAACAAAAAATGAACGAAATAAAAAAAAATCTCCTGTTGTTTATTTACTTTCGTTGCTGGCGCTTTCTTTGTGGAGGAGTCAAGTGGATTTTGTGGTAATGAGAACGGCAAGAACAACAACAAAAACGACAACAATAAGTGCCACAATTAGAAGAACAAAAATACAATCAACAAAGCCCCAAATGAATGAGACAACTTAATTATAAATGAACTAAGCAGACGACGGCCTGCTCCTTCCAAAAAATAAAATATATAGAAAAAAAAACGGAGACGGCAATCGTCTCTGGCGAATTGCGAAGAAAACATTTCGAGACAAAGGATTTTTGGGGTTCGTGGCTGCGCCGTTAAATTTACAAATGGTATTTACCCACTCATTAGATGGGCGAGTCGACTTCTCAGCCGACGCAAAAACAAAAAAAAATCCAATTGAAAACAACAACAAAATTAACAAGTTAAACAATCGGCGCAGGCCAGACCCCGCGAATGTGGAGTTCAAGGAGAAACGACAATGCAATTACCCAAAATCGTAGGCAAAAACACAAACTCGCAAATGAATGGCACAAAACAAAGGCAAAGCCATCGAGAAACCATCGTCTTTTGTTTTTTAATCGAATTTCTTCTGTTTTTCAAGGGCCTTGAAAATTTGCAATGCCTTGTGGTTTCCTCGAATCGCGAGGAATTCAAAAGAGACTTGAATAAAGGAAAGAAAGAATATAAATGAGGAGTTTTAGAGATCCTTAAAATCTATCATTTTTATAACAACGATTTTATAGATTTCATTGTAGTATTTAAATTTTAAATTTCAGCTCTTTAAATTTGAGGCGTAGCGTTAAAAAATCATAGCATACCTTTTGGGGCTTGGGTTTGGGCCTTTGGCGGGGCAATAAAAAAATGCCGCAGTGTGTGAACTTTTTTAATGGATATCATTTTCAAATATGGAATTTGTGACAACGCAAAACTTCTAATCAAAAAAACCAAGTACAAGTATATAGAAATTCCTCTGCTCCAACTATTTGCTATATACAAACGCCCAGCCACCGTCACCGCCGCCGATTGCGATATGTAATCCGAATTGATTTTGCGGAGCCAAAATGGGAGGAGCCACAAACACCAGCACAGCTGGCAATCCTACACTTATCTCAATACATATGTACTCTATGTGGCTGGCTAGGTATACAAAATGGCGCCGCCCCTACAAAACCAGCAGGCTGAACAACAACTCGTATTTCATTCGAGTTCGCGCCGCGCGCTGGGGCAGCGTTGTGGCTGGAAAAAACGAAACCAGTAAAAGCAAAATGAAGAGACCCTAAAAGCAAAAACGGTTGACAAAGCAAATTTGTAGGTGGAGCTTCTCCGACAAAAAAGAGAAATCCGATACGCCCCCAAAAATGCAAAAAAAAATACAAACACGAACCACTGAGAGCAGCGAGAGAGCTGGCGAGAAAATGAGAGAGGCAAACGAACTGACCAGAGAGAAAACTACTGGGAAACTAAAATTCCTTGCCCTGGCAAAGGGGAGAAAATATAACAACTTTTGTAGCTTTTCTTTGCTTTCTTCTTTCCTGGGGAGGAGTGGAAATTTATGACTCTTTGGAGAGCCAGAAACAGAAGCAATCAGAGTACTTTTTTTGTAGCCCAAGGATTGAGTGCAATGCCAACAAAGAAATCAAGCAAATAAACACAACACTTACTGCCCCTCCATGTGTGTGTGTTTGACGGCACTCGAAAGACACTCGTCGGCGTGTGAGGACGTCATCAACAGCCGGTGCGACGGCCTGCCCCCCAGCCGGGGTCCTGGCCGGCGGCTGTGTTGTCGGCACAGCTGTCAAGGCCCGTCGGCCGGCTCGGTTAGCCTTGATGACTTGAAGACGCAACACGTTGCCGGCAGAAGACGTTAACGTTGGCCGAAAGGTGCCAAGGACCTTGCTCCTGGGTTGCCTTGTAGTAAATTACTTTTTGTTTAACATTCGGCCACACACACACAGGCTTTTGATTTGCATAAGGATGTGCTTATGATGTGCACGGATTATACGCAATGGACTCTCAGGCCCGCCCACACACAGGACTCTCTGCGTTGCTATCGCAGACATCTACACAAAATTAAGACAAAGCCCGTTCGTCCGTAAGGCGATTTAATCGAGCTGAAATAATAGACTCGACCAAGTCGAGCCACACGGGATCAGGCCAGACAAGGCCACCGCTGCACTCACCTTCCGGAAAGTCGAGGCAGCGCCAGAAGAAGGAAACGAAGGAAATGGCATAAAACTTTGACTATAAAACTTGATGGCCCCTATTGAATTTATGACTCAGCTGATTTCTGTCAATTAAAATTAACAAAAACCCAGACAAGCCAAACTTTTGGATAAGCCAAGGGTTACAAAACAAAGAGAAAGGGTTGGGAAGTTTAGGATTCTAAGCTGTATAAAGAATTTAAGAGGCCTTTTGAAGCTGAAGTCTCTGATCGGAATATGTTAGGGAAGATCTGGAAAAAGCTTACGACTCAGCTGATTGAAAACAAGCCAAACTTTGGGATAGGCTAAGGGTTCCAATACGAAGAGAAAGAGCTGAGAAGTTAAGTATAAAGAATTTAAGAGACCTCTTCAAGTCAAAGCCTCTGAAGTGTTGTTATTGGTCTGAATACGTTTGGCAAGATCTTCAGATTTCAGACAAGTCAAACTTTTGAATACTTTTGAATACTTTCCAATACAGAGAGAATGAGTAGGAAAGTTAGCGGTTCTAGTGATAAAATCTCTTCTACAGGTTATAAATAATTTAAGAGACTCTTTTTGTTATTGTTAAAGATTCGTAATAGAATTCTTGAGAAAGTCTTTCAAGTCTTGCCATTCAGTAGAATATGATTGGGAAGATCTCGAAAAAAGCTTTGAAGATTCTTATGAAGAATTCAAGAGACCTCTTTGTTATAGTTCAAGATTCGTAATGGAATTCTTGAGACTGTCTGTCAAATCCTTCCATTCAGTAGAATATGATTGGGAAGATCTGGAAAAAATCTTAGAAGATTCTCCTTTCTTCAAACAACCCTGATATAGGACACCTGGGATCTCTCCTGTTTTCCTTGGATTCTATATTTAAGCAATTGTCGGCAATCCACTTAAAAAGAATAAAGTGGGTACGATAATAAATCCCCTTTGTCAACATTTAACTTCCGATTTAGATAGAAAGACATTTGTAATTTATAAAACAAGTAAAGATTTCAATTGAAAATGTAGAAAATGTTGCAGGATTTGAAAACCAAAACCATCCCCCAAAATCTTATCGACATCAAGTTCTAAATTCTGAAATGTGCTCTACAGTTTCATTCCTGAGCGAAAAGGATTATCTGGCAATTTAAGTATTAAGAATTTCCTCCAGCTGTTCGTGCTAATCCTCGGAAGACAAAAGAGACAAAGTTCCGATTTGATTTGAAGACTCAAAGTCCTGTTCGCTTTCAGTTGCAGGGTACAAATCCACATTCCATTCCCTGCTCTCGTTTCGCTTGGTGTCCCTTTAATGCAATCAAATCAAAACATTTATAAAGCTTTGACCCCTTTCCCTCCTAGCCACGTTCCCACCCCTCAAATGGGTCCGCCTGTTCGCCGCGGAGTTCTGTTTTTGGAAGCGGCATAAAGACAAAATCGGTGGTTGTTGTTTTAATTAGATTTTCAAGTCTGCGCGGCTCGTCCAGGACGACTGTCTAAATTGCCACAGCTGTAAGGGGTTAATGCCAACGGTTAAACTCCGGCGCTAGGCCTAGGCAAGAAAAATAAAATAATCTGCCTTCGGCAATCTCCGCAAGGACCGAGCGTCGCGCGTTTTCCCGCTTAAATTAATGAAGAAATAAAGACGGCCGAGATTTACGCGGCCCGGCCAAAAAAATATGAGCTGCCAGAGGGGAAAGGTAAAGCCGAGCTGGGCGGGTGGTTGGAAATATGCACAATTCGTGAAATGCCACACAATGACTCCCAGGGGCCCGATAAAAATCGAATTAATAAGAGTTCAGCATAAATGAGCTTAGAAAATGTCAAGCGAATGCTAAGCCACCCACCAGGCCCCTCCCTCACCCGTCCTCATCATCCACTTGATGTACACGCAGCCATCGTATTCGATTTGGGAAGGGACCCAAGGCCCGCGGGCCTGGTGAATGTTATTATTTTTATTTGAATTGCCTTTAGATTTGGCAGTCAACGAAGCTAATTAGCTTTTATTTTATCCGCCGCACGCACGGCCGGTTAACGGGTTAAAACTGCGGCTACCAGGCTAAAGGACATCAAATTAAACAAATATTGCGGGAACTGTTTAAACGATAACAAGAAATATTATAGTTAAATATTTGTCAAGCCTTTTGGGAACAAATATTCTAGGAAAATCTTTGGTTCACCAAAGTTAAAAGGTTCAAGAATTCTGAGAAATTAAATTCAGGATTTTTCAATCTATTTAAAGATTTGTTAATCAGGAAAATAAAGCCAGACATTCTGGTTAAATTGGGTTTAGTTATCGACAGCAAATATACAAATACTCAGGCCGAAATTAATCAGGGAATAAAGTTTTAAATTGCCTGAAAAAAGAGACATTCAGGACTGAAAGAATCTTAAATATACAAGTCCCTCAAAAAGCCTTCCCCCTTTCGCTGTCTCCAAAATGTAAACCCAAACCGCTTGGCCGGTTTTCTTTATGATCCGTCGTATCCTTTCAATCAAACCAAACAACACTGACAAGCTTGCCTGCCTTTCTGGTTGTCAGAATGAAAGTCAATTGATGGCCTGTTTAAATGAATTTCCCCCCCAATCAACAAGCCCATTGAATGTCATAAAAAGATTTGACATAATGTTTATTATCGTACACACCAACGATGCCCCGAAGTTATGCAGAATCACAGGACAAAGAGACGGAGAGAACCATCGCCGGTTGTTTGGGGGGCATTGCACTTCTGTTTGTGAAGCTTGATTCGGGTTGTCGGCTGGCTAATGGAATGAAGGTCATGATAATTAATGCAACTCGAGTGTTTGTGACACTTTGTGTGCCACAGGTGTTTCGAATAATCCACCCACACACACACGCACACAGAGAGAGGGACGAGTCCGTTCGTCACCCACAAAAGCCTCCCACTGTAGTGGTTCCTGCAGTGAGTCCCCCGGCATATAAACATAGACATATAGAAATGGCCGGGCAGGCGGACAGCGGCACGGACAGTGGCGTTTGTACATGTGTAAGAAAATTATGACAAATGTCCTTGACAGCCGCATTGGACAGTTGCCCTAACCCCTTGCCGGGCCGGATAATGACGAGGTCTCTGGCAAGGGAAGCAACCCAGGGCGGCAGCGTGGGTAACAAGTACAAATGGTTCGGTTGATGGAAAAGCCCTGGCATGAGTTGGGTCGGGTCGGGGTTTGGTTCGGCTGGGGGGGAGCTACATTTTGTGGCAGCTGTAACTAACAACAACAACGGGACTCACACAGAACAAATTAGCTAGCACAACAACAACAGCAGCACAAACAGCGGGAGTAACAGGCCGAGCGGGGCCAACAGCAGGAGAAACAGCAGCCACCATGCAAGGTAATTAGAGATGATAACGTGAGAAAGACACGAGGCCTATAGAGAAACTCAGCTGCCCACGACTCACGGGAGATCGGAACTTAAGTCCGCGGATTGCTGCCCGTTGCTTCACTAGCTGCCTATTCCCTGATTCTTGGATGCCCGCTCTCTGCTTGCTAGCTACCCGCTCGATCCTCTCTAGCTGCTCGCTGGCTTCCCGCTTACTGCTGGCTAGCTGGCTCGGCGCTGCTCGTTGGCTGCCTGATCACTGCTCGTAAAATCCTTGCTCACTGCTGGCAGCTGATGCCTTTCCACTGCTCGTTGGATGCCCGGTCGCTGTTCCCTAGCTGCCCGTTCTCTCTGCCTGATCGCTGGCTGCCCGCTGGCAGTTCATTAGCTGCTTCTGAGCTCCTCGCTGGTTGCCTGCTGTTACTCCTTTCTTTCTTATTACCCAAACCTTAAATTGCTTAAGCTTTCGATGACCTTAAACTGAGATATCTTGTAAAACAAATCAAGCTATCATCTCTAACCAAAGGAACGTCTCTAACGAGGGAAACCAACAAACCGACAAAGGGACAAGTCAACAGCAAGTGTTGCCAGGAACACACACAGGCAGACACACACACGGAACGGTTGAGATTATTGCAGGCATGTTGTGCATGTAATTATTCAATTCAATTAATCCCTTTTACGCCTTTTGGCCGAACAAAACAAAAGAGCACGAAACGGAACATAAAGAACCCCGCGCCTGGCCAACGGTCAAAGAGACAAACAGCCCGACCGACACACCGACAGACAGAGGCATCATCATCATCATCAACATTTCGCATAACCGAGTGTGCGTGTGTGTGTGTGAGTCTCGGCAGCCCATTTCCGTATCCGTTTCCGTACAACTCATGTACGAAAACAAACAAACCGCTGACCGGTTTGCCAGTTGGCCTGGCCACATCGGTATGACCAGAAATTCGCCGGGTCATGGGGAATGAAACCCTTTTTTGATGGGGGCAAGTGGGGGGGAGTCAGCGGGTCGGCTGGCTGGTCAGTGAAAGGTCAAAAAGTTGTTGGCCACAAAACAATTTCAACTATCCCAGGCGCATATCCTTCGAATGCCCAAAAGGCGGAAGAGTTATCTCTTTCCCAAAAACAAGGATTAAGCAATTCCACTGTCAAGGATTAGCATATAAATCCTGGCACAAATTGACACTCTCATAGAAGAAATCTAAAGAGCAGTTTAGAAAATATAAAAAATAATTTACATTTTCCTAAGTTTCCTTAACTTTTGCTTTAATTAAATATCAAAGCTCAAATCCTTTTCCCCTCACAAATAAGCCGAATAAGCCCACGGTTATTGTTTTGAAACCGGAAATTCCTGGCATAGTTTTGTCAAGGGATTCCTCGGAATCCTTTTTCATCTGCCGGCCTCTCTGCTTCCTCGTTTTGTCGGCCAGCCTCACGAAACAAATAAATTCATTTTTTTTTTATTAATAAAGTTATATTTGTTGTTAGTATTAATCTTGTTTTCAAAGCGACCCTCGCATTTATCCTTTATTTTTTTGAGAGCACCAGCGGCCTCAGTATTCCTGTATTTGTATTTGACCATGTCCAACAACTGAAACTGCTTCCGTTTCCGATGATGATGATGATGATGATGCCACTGCTGGTTGTTTGCGAAAATATTTGAAATAGCCCAAAACATGAAACGGAAGCCCCCGCAAAAGGACATGGATTAAGTGGAGGAGGAGAAAGAGATTTCCCGACGATTGAGTACTCTAAAAATCTTGTGTGTAGGGTAAAAAAAGGAAAGCCTTTTCAATCTATAAGTTCGGAATTTGAACGTTAGAAAGAGGAGAAGAGCTTAAGGAACCCCCGAAGTCTCCTTAGGATTGTCGGACCCTCAAGCTGCCTCAGCAATTGAAAGACTCTTTTCCTTATAGAGCCATCGGGATAGAAGTTTGTGTGTTGCTCAGTTTCCTTGAAGGCATGTTATGATGATAATGATGATGATATCCGACCGTGTGTGCAGGTCCGTCTCTGCGTGTTATCATTTCCGCAATAAATTTCATTGGGTTTGAGTTTTTCTATTAAAAAAGGAAAAACTCGACAACCGAAAAAAAAACCTGGAAGGGGATTTGTAGCGCAAGCTAGTTGAATTTTTTATACAAAGCTCGCACCCGCGCCATAAATCAAAAAACAAAAAAAAAAAACTGCCCTAAACTAAATCGCAATAATATGAAAATAACCGAAGGAACGACGGGCATGTGAATATTTTAGGCACATATGAAAACGCAATCCCCAAATGCAATCTGCGGCAGCCCTGGCCGCCTCTATGGCACTCGAGGGGGCAGCAGCGACGTGCCACATGTAAATGTGGCAACATTAGAATTTTCAACAACTGAGACGCAACTTTCCGGCCACCGCAATAAAATCGCTTGTGTTTTTTTCCTCTTTATCTCTGGGTGACTTCATCTGGCTGATTCCTTGGCTGGGGTCGGTCTGACGGCCTGAAGGTTGTGTTTCGGGCACTGGGCATCGTTTGTCATTATTTAAATTCCTTATGACAGTTTCGCCCAAGAAATCCACGCTCGCCAGCTCTCCGCTGTGACATATGAAGTTGTGTGTCTTAACTTGGCACGCGTTTTGCTTCGGCTCATGTGTCTTTATCCCGAACTGGGGGAGAGTTGGGCGGTTAGCGAGTTCATTCGGGGGTTGCTGCTTGAGGACGACAGACAACCGACAACCGACGACCGGCAGCTTTGTCATATGCATGCCCCGCATGAAATTAAATTAAATGACAAACTCAACGGCTATGAAAAATTATTCCGGAAGCAACTGAGTTGATATGAGAATACACAAAAAATTCAATGACAATTGCCGGCCAGAAATCCCCTGAAAAGGGGCAAACGCTGGAAAATCTTTTCTGGTCAGAAATTTTAATTGGCCGGCAGATTAGAAAACTCTACTTGCTTGTGTAGAAAGTAGTTAAGGAGCCAATAAAGACTATAAAGAAAATGTGACGTTTTTAAACTTTTAAGATCTTCAAATCCTGATCAAAGTTAGGCTAGAAGATAAATCAAAAAAGTCTTCTGCCAATTACCAAATTTATATTCCCTGATTTAGTGTAAAGTCCCAGATGAATTCAGCCAAAAAACTCTACTTGTTAGGGTTGTAAATAGTTAAGAAACTAATAAAGACTATGGAGAAAATACGGCGCTTCAATATAGTTGATTCCCAGATCTTCAGATTTCCAAATTGTCCAAAAGATAAATTATTGAAAGTATAAATAAGAAATAATCCAGGAAACGTATTAAAGAAAATTCCTCCACCAGTGACCGAAGCTACCAGTTCCCAAAACAGAAAGGACGTAGGACGAAGTCTCTCGTCGGACTCTGCGGGTTCCCGTACTTCCTTGAAATCATGGTCAGGGGCCTTTTAGGCCCTAAGACGAGACCTGCCAAGGAGGGCCAGCCAGATAGGCCCACGGACATGAAATTTCATGCTTCTTCACTTAAACGATTGCCTTATTGTTCTGTGCTTCTGTCTGTCTGCCTGGCTGGCCTGTTTTGCCGATCGTCTGCTCATCTGACCGTTTGTCCATATCCACTTGGTCTCACTTTACCATTTGCAATTCCAACGGCTTGACTACTTTATCTTTAATTTGTCAGTCTGATGCGTCTGTCTGTTTGCCCGACTCTCTTTGTATTTTCTCAATTATGTCGCTTAGAATGGCAGTGATCTTTGCCCCACAAACCCCCTAAAGAGCAGTCTTGAATAAATTTCAAGAACCCTCGATTTCATGGCCTTCTGAAGAACCAAAAACGTTTCGATTCCTTTTTCTCCATGCAACCAAAGCTACCCCATAAAAAACCTCTCTCTCTATTTCTCTCTCTCCTCCCGCTTGGTGATTAATGCCTGCAATTTTGCAGGTAGACATGAGAGCCCTTTCCTGGGAGCAAGAATGAGGAGACGGAGACAGTCGCCCTCCTGCCACGGGAAATTTGACTAAGTTGTCATCAGGTGCGTTTAATTGCGCTGAATTAAACGCGGGGCCACTAAAAGCGGCGCGGTCCCTCTAATTGGGCCAAAACACATGGCCATAAATTAATAAATTTGAAGTTTAATTGTCTTAACCGGGCGACGGGCGATTCGCGGTGGCCGGGAAGGGTTTTGCTTGTGGCCTAAGCTCATTAATTTGCTCGAGCTGGCTCATTATAATAATTAAGGCTAATTTATGACGTCATTAATTTCAAATGCACACACGCACACCCACACACATGGGCCCCTTTCAAAAAGCCTGGAAAGAGAGGTCAGTTTGGGCTTAAAAAGGGAAGCAGATGAGTCTCCTCTAAAAAAGGGAACTCAAATCAGAAAAGACTTCCAACCAGAGACCTAAAAATCCAAAGATCTCGAAGCTACTTTTCTGGTATTTCTGGGGCACTTGTGGTCCTTATCGTCCTGCCCACATTTCAGCTTATAAACAAGTGATTATTAAGTTAATTTCCTTTAAGCATTAAAACTAAATTCTCTCGTCAACTGGCGATCTTTTCCGGGTTTTTGGCAGGCACATCATAAAATTTATTATCAAAATATTAAAATCACCCACACACACACGAAAGTCCTTCGCCTTTTTGAATTGGGGGAAGGCCAAAGGCAAAAGTTGAGTGTTTCGAAAACCAACCGCTTAATTACCCCTGGAGAGTGTGAATTGTTAAACATTTTTGGGGCCGCCAATACACACAGACAGACGAGTACGCATAAGGACTTCAAGTGGCCAGGAAGGACCGAAAGGACCGTTGTACCGTTTTGGCCTACACGGCGTATACGTTTTTATGATTTTCACACTTTTACCGGGCGGAGCGGAGCTGCCGGGCCGGGCGGCTGGGGCAAATTTAATTACCCACAGTTCTGATGGGCTGTGGGCGTGGCTGGGCTGGGCAAATTACGCATGTTGATTGGCGTTTTCAAGGGTCAAACGCCGACGCCTCCTCAACCGACACACACACACACACTCCGGTTTCTCCCTATCACATTTCGACTGTCAGACGCAGCGTGCCAAATGTTTTAAATAATTTAAGTGTGTATGTGTGTGTGTGTGTGTGTGTGTGTGTTTATATAATCATGTTTTTCGTGGGCTTTTTTGCCATCACATTTGCGGCAGCGGTCACATTAACAAAACTCATTACGCTCCACGATTCCCTCAAACCCACCAAGACCGGAAGGGACTGCGGCTGTGTGTGTGTTTGTGTGTGTGTGTGTGGGTGGGTGGAATCGTTTTTGCGGTCTTTACACCTTTCGGTGGTGAATGTCGCCTTTGTCAACATTTTAATGACAGCAATTCAAAAAATGTCTACCGCTTCTCAACCGCTTGCTGTTCTGATTACGCGCTCAGTTTTTTCCTCTCATTGTCTGACGTTGGGTCACCGCCATCATCATCATCATCAGGCGTAATCATCATCATCTTGTAGTCGTTGAAGGAGCCCGCACTCCTCTCTAGACTCCCCGGCAGATAAGTTGCCATATTTAATTTTTTCCTGCCTCGGTTATATTTTTTTTTCATATTCCCTCCACAAAATGCTAATAGGACCACCGAAGTGTGCATGTGGGTGGGGCGACAATGGAGCTCTTATCTTTTTAATGGCTGCAACTTTGGGCTTTCATTAAAATGAGAAAAACACAGCCCATAACATTGGCATTCATAAAGCGAATGTGGGTCGCTGGGTTCCAACCAAAGCAAAGTTTAAAGACAGAGAATCCACAAACCGGACTTAAAGAATTTTCTTATACTGATCTTGACTTTTATGTCCCATAAAAGATCTTAAATCACTTTAAAATAATTCTACATTCGATCAAATCCTTTGAGATTTATAGTCACGCGCGTTTAATAGAAGTAAACCTTTCAAATTGAAGTTTTTCTGGCGGCTTAAAATTAAGGAAACAAAAAAGAACTCACCCTTTATGATGAAGGTATTTTGGTTTGTTTTGTTGCCTCTTTTTTTTTTTTTTTTTTTTTGTAGAGCACAAAATTTTATTTAAACGCCGCGCTAAATTATTATTTGTAGCTTTCTTTAAAGGAAAGATTATTTAGTTTATATTTTCTCCGCCGAGCGATAATGCGATTTATAAATCAAAAGAGAAGATTTGAACTTCGGAGCACTCCTCTCCGCGAATTGGGAGATCTTTTCCGACATTGATTCTCTGACTTAAACAAAGATTTTCAGCTTTTTTAGAACCTCTGGAAAATCTGTATTTCTTGAAGGCAGGTTTCTACATTGCTTGGCTTCCTGAAAGTATAAAAAATAAAATAAAATTATGAGCACTTCTCCAAGTTCTGGGGTTGGGCAGAATTTATCATATTTCATGAGGATTCATGCAAATGAATTTTATCTGCTTTCGGTAATCAAAGGACAAACAGCCTAAGCCTGAGAGGCGAAGCAAAACTTGACGGCAAATAAATCACCGGGTCAATAAATCCACAGCAGAAATGCCCAAAAAATAAAGCAAAGATAAAGAAGAAAACCCCGACAGCGGCGGCGGCGGCGGAGGGGAAAGGTAATAAATTAAATTTACATCAAATTCGGCAAAGAAAAATGCAAGGATATTTGTGTCCAGGCCCGGCCAAATGGGCGAGCGTATTAAGTAAACAAACAAGCAAACAACAATGAAACCAAACAAACAAACAAACCGAAGAGCCCCCCAGGACCAAAGAAAAAGGCAGCGCCGTTGTCCCCGGGTTGGTCCTTTCGCGCCCAAATGAAAATTTAATTTTTTTCCTTTTCCACGTCGGCTTGGGTTTGTTTTTTAATTCCTCCTTCGGCCGCCAAGATCCACGCGTTGCCGTCCGTCGCCGTCTGTCTCCGTCGACAGCTGCGGTCAAGAGGCTGGCCCGGGGGTTGGGCTCCGGGAGACTTCAGTCCGCTGCGATTATGCACGGTAAATCATTTCGACATTTTCCCGTTCATAAGCACGTAATTTGACTTGATTTTTTTTTGGTTTGGTTTTTTACTTTGACCGCCGCGGGGCGCGCCTGCCATTTGGCTTATTGACTTGGCCACAACTCAAGTTGGCGCCCAAGATGCTCGCTGGCTGGCCCACAGCCGCCGGCGCATAATTGTGGTTAATTAAACGGTGAGGATTTTTTTTTAAGGCTGCAAGGCGAGTCTCCTTTTTGAGAGTGAAGTGGGGCAGCGTTTTTTGGGGGTAATTGGGGGAAAATTTATGGAGGTTTTGGATGAGAAATTACTGAAGTCGTTAAGCGGCTGAAGCTCATGGAAAATGGGACTTATAGATGAACGAGTTAAGGAATTAAAGAGCTAGAATTTGTTCTTAATTGCTGGAAAGTCTAAAGAGAAACTAAGGAACCTTTAACCTCTAATAAACTGCAAAGAAACTTAGTCGAAACAAAGTGGAAAATGGATTTCTATTTGAGGATTATTAACCACTTCCAAAGACCACAGACGATCGTCTATTTTAGTTACTCTTAACCTTCAAAAAAATAATACAAATCCGCCTTTTAAGTAGGCATTCCCAAGAACTAAGATCAGTCTTCCAAAACCACTCCAAAAATCCAGTCAATTGGTTCTGTTCGCTCCAAAGCTTCTACGATTTCTAAATGAACTTCCAGGTCCTTTTTTCACCTCCAACTCGCATTCTCCTGTCCTCCAATTTTCCCTGTAGCCATTTCATTTCTCGTATATTTCCCTCCGTTTTACTGTGAGTTTTCCTGCTGTTATTTGCCCTCCTCCCAGGCGTTTTGTGCTTTATCTTTTCCGCCCTCGATAGCCACATTTTGGTTTATTTTTTGCCAGTTTTTTTTGGCTGGGAATTGATTATTAATGATGAGGCGCGGTTTTGAGATGCACTTGATAAAAAGAAAAAAAGCCAAGGCGCTCTTTTCAAATGCGAATTGAAAAATCGTGGAATTATGAAAATGTGTTAAAAAAGGCGGAAAAAGGCGGCGGGCGGGGGTTGGCCGGCGCCGGAATGAAAGAAATTAATTATGGAAATTACTTTGGACGTTCAGTTGGTCCTTCAGCTGTTGGTCCCTTAAGCGGCTTGCGGTTTGATTTATTTAAAAATTTGGTAAGGAAAATTCAACATTTACTCTTTTCCTGTTTGCCATTCGCCGCCGTCGTCGACGGGCAAATAACAATTTATTTTCATTAATTTGCGCTCTCAACCTCCCTTCCCCGCCCGGGACACTCAACCCTTCTAAAGTTCTCCATTTTTTCCTTGGTGGCTTCATTAAAAATGCGTCCGAGAATTTTCTCATTTTCCGCGTTTCGTTTTCGTTCACGTTCCGCTTTTTTTCGCAGCACATAAAAATTAGACAAGCCCGCCGAATCGTAATTATTGCAATCTGTTCGATTTTGGGATAGACCCGTCCGGGAATTGCCAACTACCGATGGCTGGCCGGCTTTTGTGCAGTTTTAAAATGCAAATTAATTGGCAGGCGGGGCCGGCAGATGGCCCCCGGGGCCCGCGGACCAAAGGAGTTTCGTATTATTAAGTCCTGCGGCCATTAAAATAAATTGTAATTGCCATTTTTGTGGGCCATCGAGGACCAGTTGGATGGCCGGCAAGGGGGCAAGGGTGAATGGCAGGCAATGTTGGCGCCAACATTATCAATATTAAAAGTCATAATTCAATTTTATTGCGAATGTTTCAGGTGCCTTAATCATTTCTAATATCCTGAATGCCCCAGGACGCCTATAACTGACGTTGACTGCATTGTGTCAGCCGGAACCAGCCAGCCAGCCAGCAAGGATAAGGCAACCCCTGCCCATGTTTTCGGCAACCACCTTCATCATCCTTGGCAGCGTCGTGGTCGTTAC
Organism: Lissocephala sabroskyi; assembly: GCA_037075105.1. Taxonomy (NCBI): domain Eukaryota; kingdom Metazoa; phylum Arthropoda; class Insecta; order Diptera; family Drosophilidae; genus Lissocephala; species Lissocephala sabroskyi. The sequence continues at coordinate 59,044 of JBAMCP010000281.1, forward strand.
CATCGCCGACTTCCGTTCACTCATAAATACTAATTTCACAGGCAATAAAGAGGAGGCATTTGGGGGGCTTCGGTGTTGGCTTTTTGGGTGGGTGTTTGCCATTTTTGATTGCTTCAGACATTTAACAGATAAGGAAACACACAAAACTCCTGCCTTGGCCATTTTTTAATGGATTACAAGTTCGACAAAATGCCAGCAACACAAAAAGCAGACGTGCAAAATTCAACAATCGACGGGGGTCTCTGAGGCCGCTAAAAAGCGATTTGAATATAGAAAAATTATTTCATTTAAAGAGGGAAATTCAGCACACAAGGTGCTCGGATGTATGGATTCTCTTTCATAGATTCCAATTCAATTAATGAATGAAAACCGAGAAATTGAAAAAAGCAGACTCAGAAAATGGAATAAACTTGCTCAGAGCAGAACTCTGATTTCTCCATAAAGAACTTTCCTTATTCGGCGTTAATATTTGACAGGTTTCAATGGGATCTTCGGACCAGGAATAGAGATACTATATAGAAACCTGGTCATTCAAGATTCTAAGCTTTCATAAATGAAGAGAAAAGAGAAATGAGTTCAAAAACTGATCTGAGGATGTCGGAGCAGGCCTTCTTTTAAGGTTGGTCTGTAACCCTCAATATAGTCCAATCATATGGAAAGAATTGAATTAAGAGATCTTCGTTGAGACCCCAACTCTCCGCTGTCTCCTTATCGAAGAATAGGATGATCCATTGAAAGGCCTTAGATTTCTTTATTTTCAAGATTCTTTTAAACTTAAAATGCTCTAGAGCCTCAAGATTCTCTAGAACCTTATGATTTCCTAAAGCACGAAAGATTCAGAAGAATCTGCTGAGAAATCTGATCTGGTCAGGTGGCCGGAAGACGGGCAAAGTGGGTTAGAATTGTCCTTAATCTCTCGGTCCTTCAACGGCTTTACAGAAACTATCATCCTCTTCTTTAAAAGTATTCTTCTACTTATTCTGGTTAGCCTGGTCCCCTCAGGGGATCTCCCTCTCCCTTTGTCATAACTATAACGCTTTTCATCATCTATAAGATTTTTTTACTCCCTCCCACTGGATTTTACATCGAATTTTACAATTCCTCATTAGTTCATAATTAAGAACTATTCTTTTAATTTTATTTGAATGTGAGGCTTGGAGATTTTAGTCTTTCCCTAGATTTGGTCCGGGGCATGGCTGCCTAATCTGAGCCAATAAAAACACCCCCACTGTTCTCATATTTCCCAGCCTAATTTCAAGTCTTTATATTAATTTTTGTTGCATATAAAATAATACAAAAATAAGTTTAATATAAAAAAACTACTTAACAGAACCCCTGAAGCCTTAAACGAATGGAGCTGCTTTCAAGTTGTTCAGAGAATAAACCCGAACTTAATTAGTAATTAGACGAGAATCCTTTTCAAAATCACCCCGCCCACCCAGGAAGATGTAACCCGGATTTATGGTCATTGTTGGCAGCTCCAGCAGCCGCATTAATCGTACCCAAATCAAGCTGAAGGAGGCACCCCCAGGACAGCCAAAAGTAGCCAATGTCCAGGCCCGAGCCAAGATAAATCTGAGAGCTTCCACTCCCCAGCAGCCCAGGACGAGGGTGGGTGGTTGGGGGCGGCATGCATAACGGTTCATTGCCTTGCCATACTTGATCTAATCACTGTCAAATGCACACGCTCACGCATTTAAAGCCTCGCACACACAAAGGGAAATTACCCCGGCAAGGTAGCCGGCCGGCAGGATAAATGCCTCAATGGTGTAGTTGACTGGACATTCCCATATAAATGTTCGTGTGTGTGAGTGTGTGTGTGTGTGGGTGGTTGGTCGAGTTGTATTGATGCTGTTAATTCGATTAATTACAACAATCAGCGCCATGTTTCATGTGCACGTCCCGCGCAGAGTTGCCCGCCAGCCTGACGAGCCGGCCGCCTGCATTTAAATCGCAAAGCCAGTGGATTGGCAGGCGTAGCCACTCCCACCCTCCCCGCCTCCGCCTTTCGATCCTTTGAGCTGCCGCTGCGGCCAGAGGCCAAGAACAAATTACCCAGACGGGGCTAATCACCCGCCAATGGGCGTAACAAAAGACGCATAAAACAATCGAAGCATAATGACAATGATAGATTTCCCAATATTTGTCATGTTTACCGTTAAATAAAGCAACCTTCCCCTGCTCTCAGAGCAGCAAAGCGACAGAGCGAACCTGAAGACAGAGGGAGAATTTTACCCCCTAAGACGGCGACGGAAGAGACAATCGACGGAAAAATAACAAACAACGCACAGTGGGACAAAGGGAAGTAACTTCTGTAAGCTTCTCAGAAAAGGACGAGAATCGGATTCAAATAAAAATTAATAAGAGATAACAAAATATTAAGAAAATAAAATCTTTAATGAGATTTTTTTTAAATTTACTGAAATAAAAATCATATAAAATAGTAACACAAAATAAATGTGAATAAAACGAAATAAAATTGTAAACTAAATAAAAATCGTATATAAAAACCAAACATTGAAAAATAGAGCTAAAAAAATATTAAATTAAATAAAAATTCATTGAAAATAACTACTAAATGAATTAAGAAGAAACAAAAGAAATTATGTGACGATTTAGTAAAATTGGTATAGAAAAAAAATAAATAAATTTAAATTCTTTTCCAAAATTGTTTTAAAAAAAAATAATAAAAATTATATAAATAAATTCTGGCTAAAATACGAGACAGGCGGCAAATCAGGCAAGTAATTTTGGCCCCACTTTTTGTGTTTCTCGGCCCACTGTGCCCAGTGCGAAATAACATTGATGATGACAGCGAGTGTGCGGGAAATTCTTTGTTTTTTTTTTCTTCTCCTGCGTGTGGCGGGTGGGGGGAGGATATAGATGGAACATAATTGGATATAACATTTATACGCAATCATCGGCAGATTGCAAAACGATTAAGCAGCCCAGCCAGCCCCGCCCCTCACAGTCCAGGAGCCAGGAGTCTATTGAGGGAAAAATGAAGTTAAAGAAAGTAAATCGAATGAGCCGATGGACGTTCGCCGCGGGCGGGTTTTCTCTGTCCAACTGTCCGGATGCGGGTTTGTTTCTACTTTTGGCAACTGAAACAATCAACTTAATTTCGAGCGCCCGCTGAAAGTCCTGCAGCAGATAAATTAAGTCATTAGTTGGCCGTCGACGGGCGGACGGTGGTGGTTGGCTGAGCAGTCAGCTAAAGTGGAAAATAAATTGGCAAACGTTTGTTTTCAGATTAACCGCGATTAGAGAGACCAAACCCAGCGGCCTGGAGGAGACGCCCCACTCGGAGTGAATCGTGGCAAATGTTGCCATTATTTGATAAGCTCAAACACACACACACACACACACACAAAGTCCCCCAGAATTTGGGCTCGCGTATGTTTGTGTAAACAAATGGCAAATGCGAGAATAATCGTAGGAGATTAAAAAGTTTCATTCACCGCACCCACCGACCACTCAGCCGCCCCCGCCCGCTTGACAAATGAGTGGCGCACGTGAATCGTCTGCCCGCCGAGCCACCGCCGGGCCACTGGCCAAGTCAACTTGCTTTCGGCGCTAATTTATGGCGCCTGCATACAAATTGGTTAGGCTTTCTCCCTGACAGCCTGGCCCACGAGACAGACAGGCAGGCAGGTCGAGGGGGCGGTGGATTGTTGGCCAAAGAACAAAGTGTGGAAATTATCCAAAAAATTTGACGGTTTTAGTTGAGTTTGTTGAGGAATCGGGGAGTCCAGAAAGAGAGGGAGAGAGAGAGAGAGAGAGAGAGAGAGAGAGAGAGACAGAGAGAGAGGGAGAAAGACAGAGAGAGAGAGAGAGAGAGAGATAGAGAGAGAGAGAGAGATCTTAGAGACTAAGAGATCTGAGAGAGATCTTCAAGATCTAAGAGGGATTTAAGAGATCTTACTGTAGATAAATCCTGGAGATCTTAGGGACCTTAGAGATTTTTTAGTGATCTTAGATAAATCTTAGAGAGCTTAGAGATCTTTCAGAGATTTTAGAGAGATCTTAAGACTCAGAGTTTTTAGAGTTCTTAGAAAGATCTTCTTTTTAAGAAGACCAAGACCAAAATGTATTCTCCAGATTAATCTGATAAAATTAAATTAGAACAAATAGAAGAAGGAACGGATCTAATCCAATTTAAGTGTTCAAAAGAAATATTTTCTTTATATGCTATAAGGTTATCAAGGAACCCAAAAGAATGAAGCTCATTCACTTGAATTGGTAAAAAGAAATATTCTCTAGGATTTTTTAGACGAACACTTCATTTCGGCCCGAACAGTATAGAATTTAAGGGCTTGGTTCAAATTCGGGCAAGCCCAAGAAAATGTCCCCAAAAAAGGAAAAAACAGTCTCCGAGTTTGGTATTTCAAAGAACAACCTTGAACTAAATTACCAACTATTGAAGCCCGTCGATTTAGCGACTCCCAAGAAATCCCGATAATAAGCAAATAACTTAGTTTTTTATAAGGTTTTTTCCATCGACTTTTCTTAGTCTGAATAGAGAACTCCTAAAAATCCTACAATAACTATAACATGAGGCTGAAATTTTAAATTGGTCTGCTTTGTGTGCCTTCCTTCCATTTCTTTTTAGGTGTAAAGATTTCTGGGAAACCTACAAAGTTCATAGTTTCCTCTCAGACTATCAAAGTTACTTAACTTCTCCGAAAAAACATTGAAGTGTCTTTTTTTTAGCCTCTCCGCGAACTCTCAAATTCGCAAGACCATTTTAAGACCTCTTCAATCTTCATAGATCCTATAAGCAGCTGATCTACCTTCCTATTTCCACCTTCCGCATATTTCCAATTATTTTCGTAATTAGATTTTTTTTGCTGTTTTGTTTTTTAACCACCAAAAACCAACGACTCCCCGGTTCGTTTAAACTTTATGGGTAAAGTTTTTAATTAAATCATAAAAATTACCAAACTATGACCACCCCCACCCCCACCCCGAAGCACATATGGAAAAGGACCAAGGGTAAAAGCGCATTGAGAATGCAACCGAGGCGACGCATAACGGAAATCGGGGTGAATAACGGACCGGCGCCTCGCCGATTTGACAGTGAGCAAGACAAATAACGGTTCATTGGAAAAAACACGAAATCGTAGGCGGGGGAGGGGGACAAGCAACGGGACATTAGTTTGTCTGCATCAGATACAAAAAACCAACAACGCCAAGAATTGCAAGCTCAGCAAAGGAAAAAGCGCAACGCCCCCACGGCCAACAGCAGAACTAACAGGACTCTGTTAACGGTAATTTCACAGTTTTTTCGTTCTCTTTGCTGTGCGGCACTTCGTTTTACTGTTAGCTTTGCTATGTATCAAGTTTCTCGGCGGTTTTTTCTTGCCACTTTCCGTTACTGTTATTCAAGCTAATGGCAGTGACTGGCTTAGGGGTTTGTGGCGCCACCGTTGGTGGGAAGAGCGCTTGGGGCAGGCCCCACACCCCGGCCCTTGAAGTGTGCTACATAAAAGTGGGCGTTTACTTTTCGTTTACACTCTCTCGCTCTTTCCGTCGGCCGGGGCCTGGCGTGGCGAGAGGGCGGGGGAAACGACGACGAACGAGGATAACGAAGACGACGATGACGACCGCCAGCGTCTCCAAGAAAGTTAAACGACTCAACGACGACGACGACGGATATTTGACATTTTGGCCACACCTACAACGCCCTGTGGCCCTCCAAATTGAGTTATGGCCAGCGGTCGTAGGGGAGGGTGGGGCGGCGGGGTGGCCAGGCTGTTTGCAGAATTTTGGGGTGTCATGATTGGTGTTTAAGCTTGTCGAACAAAATAGTCAAACAAGGGGAGGCGGGGAAGAGAAACCCTGAGCCAATTATTATTGCTATTAAATAGGTTTTTTTGAATTATTTTTAAAGTTTGTTTACCCCAACGAATAGCAAATGCTACAACTCTACTTATTGCAGCCCTATACTTTGCTTTTCAACCGATCATCTGCAGCCCTGGCTTGGTGACCAACGAATGGCAAATAAGCGGCTACAACTCTGCTTATTGTCTGTCGATCAATTCAAATGCAGTCCTGTCTTGGCTTGGTGATCAGCTGATCGTCGTGGCAAATAAGAGGCAACTCTGCTTATTGTCTGCAGCCCTACACATTGTTTAGCGTCCAATGAAATGCAGCCCTGTCTGGCTTGGTGATCAGCTGATCGTCGTTATTTTGAGTTTTATACCTCAACGAATGGCAAATAAGAGGCAACTCTGCTTATTGTCTGCAGCCCTGTCGATCAAATGCAGCCCTGTCTGGCTTAATGATCAGCTGGTTGCTAGCACTATGGTTGTCTCTTTCTTACATGATCATTGTTGCTGGGATAAGAAAAAAAAAAAACCAAGCCCGGTGTAAATTTCTGGCCAACTTGAGACGCCGCACTGCACAAAGAGAAGCCAACAATGAGAAATTCGGGGGCTGCGGGGGAAAGACGCATTCCAACTTTGAAGTTGAGATGACGGCGGCTGGGCTGCCGGGAGTTGTCGCATTACAAAGCCCGCAAAATCAAAAAGGCTTAGCCGTAAATTGTTTATGCATATTTCGCCTTAAACGTGCACCACCACCGCCGGGGGGGTGGGGGGCGGGAGCTCTGCTTGATTTGTCATGGCAACAAAGTTATGTTGAATATTTGCATAATTAAAACATGAAAAGAGTTGAAACTCATTTAATTAAGGCGGCAGCGCCGCCGTTCGCCGTCCCGTGGAATTTGTCAAGTGTTTTTTTTCCCCCGCCGGGGAAAGGGTATGCAGGAAATGCCAGGGAGGGGGTGGATTTCTTACCCGAAATAATTATTGCTCTCGGAGTTTGTTTTAAATTAAAAACAATGCCAAAATGCTGGCCAGCCGGCCGGCCACTGCCAATTGACGGTGGGGTGGAGGCGGCCCGTGGAATTGGCTTAAATTCTATTGTCGTTGTTGTTTTTGTTGTGCGTCTGCCTTCCAGTTGACATTTGTTGACTCTTTTGCTTTGACAGCCATTAATCACGGCATTGTTGCAGCCAATTTAGCCAAATCCACACCCACACAGACACACACACGCGCATACGGAACAAAAAGGGCAGAGGCGACGGGCCACGCGTGGCGGGGTGGGGCGATTTAAAGACTGCGGGGTAAATGGTAAATGACAATTGCTCTGATTAATGATACTTCATATTTTTCGAGCCGCACTTGGCAATTGAAATAATAAAACCAACGAAACGCAACGCGGCGGCGATCTGTTCCCCACGCGGTTCGCGAACTGAACTGATTCGCCCGCCCATCGGAATTTCCGACATGATCGATAAATTTTACAAAATGCGAATAAAAAATTTGCAAGAAAACAAGACAAATTATAAATATTCTTATAGTTTAGTCTTAGTTTTCATAGAATTTTATAAAATTCCGTGCCATTGAATGCAATTTAAAGGCAAAAACTCTCGGCCGATAGGCAAGTTCGCGGCTCCGGCGAACCAGTTGGCCCGCCTCTGTGGGTTTGATTAATGAAACTTTAAAATGAAGAAGAAAAGCGGAAAACCCAAGGAAACCAGCCGACTTGGGGTGGCCAGGACGGCCCGGGCCTTTGTCTAGGATGTTTAGACGACCGCAAAACCTTTGCCGATAAGCAATCTTTT
>JBAMCP010000282.1:0-66418 GCA_037075105.1 Lissocephala sabroskyi
GGGTTTGGCCCGTGAATGGAAATGCCCAATTTACCAAATCGTGTTTGTCCAGCTGGCGGAGTCAGCTTCGCCATCGCGTATAAAAAGACGCCGGCTACCCTTGGCAGTTACAGTTCCGAAAATGCAGTCTATCTTCGCCTTGACATTGTTGGTTTTTATTGGCCAAACTGCCGCTCAGTGCTCCGTAGATTATTTCCCATATCAAGGCGTACTTCTGAACTCACTACCAGTGTCACTGCCCATCTGCGCGGCCACAGTCGTCAAACCGGACACGGTGGTCACTTCCGCAGGCTGCATGAATGCCGCGTGAGTATCCCAAAGGCTAGCAAATTAAAACTCCCCAACTAACAACCCTTGCACAGGTTTCCAAGTGGAAGTTTTCAGGGCGGAACCCGTGAAGTCAACGCTCTGAACTTAGGCCAGAATATCCCAATCGTGTCTGTGGTGGAAGTGAACGGCTTGGCGTATGGCAAGCTGTCGAGACCTGTGGCTGCTCCTATCGAAGCGGTGATCGAGAACTACAACAGAAAAGTAAAAGTGGGCGATATTGTGGCAGTCACAGGATATATAAATGTGCTCTTCCATCAACAAATCTGCGACGCTACTGTCGTTGAGCTTCTGCCCAACGGCTTTCGTGTTAATTATGTAAGCAATTTTTTCTACCAGCTCAATGGCGGGGTAGCCATTTACGTTCCCGAGGAAAGTACAGACGATCCTGATGAAACAAACGATCCTGATGAAGTCCTCGGTGTTTGCGTGGGCAATGGCGTCTACGTTTACGGGCCGCCGTCAACCCCTTAATGTTTTTAAATGTGAGTTTTTATGTAACAAATGTTACATCGTTGGGTGATGCAGTCACCGTTGAAGTCTTAAAAATAAATCGATTTTGCATTGTATCTGGAAAATCCCATTTGAATTTAAATATGTTGGCGCCTCGAATGCTGGAGGCGTTGCCGTATCAAAATACAGGAGGCCAGCTTTTGTCTGGCTAATATTCGAATTTCAGAGTTACCAGCTTTCTGTGTTTTTCGTCAACGCAGCTAGCGAAAATCGAGTATCGAAAAAAAGACGTGAGAAATACAGAAAATTAAATATTTTTTAAATTAATTGACTACAACGAGCTGCAAACACAGCATTTATTAATCAGAACACCTTGCAATGGCTTTCCTTTGCCCTGTGCGCATGCGGCGCGATAAAAAGAAAGGTAAGTGGCCCAGCCCCCCTCCCCTAAAGAAATACTCAAAAGACTTAAACAACAAACTGCAGCCACAAACGCCAACATCGAGCGAGACCTGCCCACCGTAGGCATCATGGGCCGCATCACAGGCTCCTCCAGCATCGAAACACTCGTCCGCGTGGGCATCGAAAAAGAGCACGGCCTCAGCGCCGACTCCAAAATGCTCGTCCTCCACGACTTCACGCCCTGCGTCGACGACGAAATGTCAGTGAAGCGTGGCCAGCTGGTCAACATCCTGTACAGGGAAAACGACTGGGTATATGTCATCGGAAAGGACTCACGCGAAGAGGGTTTCATACCCTTCTCCTACTGCGCCCCCTACAATCCCCAGCTGGCCGAGTTGGCAGTCAAAAAGAAACTTCCCCGCGACCCCGCGGCCGAGTCCCAGCACGAAGACAATCTGCCCTTGCTGGGCGGCTCGACCGACCCCAAGCCCGAAGATGAGCCGGCCAACAGCAGCCTGGAGCCCAGCGGCAGCCTGCTCATCGAGCCCGAATGCACGCCCTTCGTCAAGGAGCCCAGTGGCCGCTGCATTGTCCTGTACACCTTCATAGCCCGCGACGAGAACGATCTGTCCGTGGAGCGCGGCGAATTCGTCACCGTCCTCAACCGCGAAGACCCCGACTGGTTCTGGATCATCCGCAGCGACGGCCAGGAAGGCTTCGTCCCCGCCAACTTCATCTACCCCGCGGACAGCGTGCGCGTCCTCCAGCAGCAGAAGACCCCCGTCCCCCTCAACGAGACCAACATCCAGCACCACACCAGCCTCACCGGCGCGGCCATCCAGCCCACCCAGCAGCTGGGCATAGGCACCGACGATCTGCGCTACCACGGCACCGAACTGATGATGCTCTACGACTACAAGGCCCAGGCCCCCGACGATCTGTCCGTGCGCCGCGGCGACTGGATCTACGCCGATTTGAACAACCAAACCGTCGACGGTTGGCTGTGGGCCTACGCGCCCAAGACCCGCAAATACGGCTTCATACCGAAGGCCTACGCCCGTCCGCCGGCCATGACCAGTCTCTAGGGAGGGAGACGGGACGGAGGGAGAGAGGGAGGGCTAGACCGGAGCCTCTCCTGGCGGGCTTGCTGTCGTCAGTCCCAGACATTTGTGCCTTTAATTATGTTTAAGAAAACTGCCTTTGACCCGCAAGCTGAACTCATCAGCGTGTTTGCCCAGCTGGCGGAGTCAGAAGCGTCGCTGGCGCTTATAAAAAGACGCCGCCAGTGAGTGAAATTCACAGACCCGAAAATGTATTCCATCTTCGCCTTTGTACTGCTCGCTTTGTTTGGCCAGTCGGCCGCTCAGTATCAATATGGATATTATCCTTTTCAAGGCGTGCTCGTGGCTGCCGCACCTCCAGTGCCAGCGGCTTTGCCCATCTGCTCGGCCACAGTCGTCAGCGATGATGTGGTGGCCTCTTCCCCGGACTGCACGAAGAACCTGTGAGTACCCAAAAAGGACAAAAAACTCTTCAACTAACATCCTTTGCAATTTTTTAACAGGTTGAACTTGCGGTATTTCCATGGCGACTCCGAACAGGGCGAGGATCTCACCGAAGGTCAGACTATCAAAGTCGTCAGCTTGTATGAAGAGAACGGCATTTCCTACGGCAAGTTGGCAGCTCCTTTGGCTGCCCCCATTTATCCAGTGCCCAGCAACTGCGGCAACAAACTCGAAGTGGGCAACGTTATCTCGATTACGGGCTATGAAAGGCTCTCCTCCCGTTTGCTGCGCCACGATGCGACTGTGGTAGAGTTGCTGCCCACCGGCTTCCGTGTGGATGTGCAAAGCGATGGGACTTATAATTTCGATGGCGGAGCGGCCATCGGCGAGAACGGATCGGGTAATTACGACATCCGCGGCGTTTGCCTGGGCGACGGCGTCTATGCCTACGAGCAGTCGGGCTGCGCTTAAATTTTCAGTGAATTTTAAAGATACAAGGATATAATTTGTGCGAAAGTATTTAATAAATAGAAGGAGACTTCGAATAACCCCCTCAAGTAAATTATTGGATCGGCAAGAAAGTCATGTCGTTTTTCGAATCTTCTTATGCGGAACCCAAACATCGAGCTTCCTTACGTAGCCAAGTTTCTTTAAATGGTTTTCAATTGTTGTACGCGACACACTGAGCTTCTCTGACATCTCCCGCGTTGAATAACGCCGGTTTTCATCCAGCAAAGCCTGAATTTGTTCGTCAAAAACGGCCGATGGTCTACCAGAACGTGGGGCGTCTTTAACTCCAAAATCTCCAAGCCTGAATTTGGCAAACCAGCGCTGACATTGGCGATCACTCATGGCATCTTTACCATACACTTCGCACAATTTTTCGCGACCTTCGACCGCTTTTTTTCTTTTTCGGTAGTAAAAAAGCAAAATATGCCGAAAATGCTCACTTTGGTCCTCCATGTTTAATTTGCTATTGCTTCCACAAATGTTATCGAATAATTACCAAAATTTCGTCGATAGTACATAAGACAATAAGCTTTAAAACGATACTAAAAAGTGTGACCCTGGTACTCGATTAGTCGTAAATAAATTAGATTAAAAACGATTACTAAAAAAAACGACATGACTTTCTTGCCAACCCAATAGTTGCAGCTCTAGACTGGACGACTCTGAGCCTATTGGCTTCTCGACCCATAGCAGGATGGCGTATGTCCATGACGGCGCTAGAATTGCCTTAACCTGAAGCAACTTAGATGAAAAGAGTAGCTTCTTTGATTGGAGAAGCCAGTCAAGCTTCTTCAGCTAATTAACGGCTTTGGCCTTCACGGCAGAGATTTGGGCCCTCCATATCAGCGCCCTGTCCAGATGCACACGCAGATAGCAGTGTGCTGCACGGCTGTTGATTAGTTCTTCTTTAAAGCTGAGTCCAGAGCATGTTTCACGCCGCAGGGAGAAGCTGTTGCCTATTACAAAGGTTTTAAAAATTAAAACACAGTGTGGAATTAAATCAATCAAATGTATCTACATAAATATTTTGTTTTTTATAACTTGTACCTGAAGGTACATTTAAGAGAATTTAAGAAGCTGCAAATAGCAAAGAAGTCTCTACAGAGCATGGCGGCTCTAATGCCGACTTGGTAATACGCCATCCAACTATGGGGCACTGCTTCTGGATGCCAGATCAAGAGGGTCAGAATGGTGCAATCTCGCGATGCAAGGAGTGCATGCAGGCTTCACTGTTGTGTCCAAACTGTGTAATCGAGAGGGATTTTAAGCTAGTTCCAGTGGGGGATCAGACAAACTACCACATCAGCCGATAAGCTGATAGGCTTGCGATTCATCCGAATCAACCTGCCTGACCTGCCTGCCTGAAGATAACTCTAATATCGGAAAATATGGGCCCCGAACTCAATTCAGGGGGCTTATGGTTATTAAGAGCTTCTATTTAAATAATCTCTTTTCTTAAAAACAATATTTTTATTCGGATATAAAGTACAGGGAATGTCACAGTCGGCCAACTTGGTCATATTTTATTCAGCTTACGTTGTCCTGATATTAAAGTTGAACGCTCATAGACCAACGCATAAAACTTAATCAACGCATCAGCCGGCTAAGCAACACTCACACGCACTTAAACGAAAGAAAAAAAAACATTCAGCAACTCAAACTCATAAAAAGCTAAACAATTTTGGAGCCATTCAATGAAAATAATGAAGAACGTGAGACATTTTCCAACGCGTTTCGATTCGTTTCACTCCGAATCGATGTTGCTGCTGCTGCTATTGCTGTTGCTGTTGCTATTGTTGATGTTGTTTGTGTAGTTGTTGGCCGTCGTATAAAGAAGTTGTTTTTAAATTTCCACAGGCCTTGGTAACAACAGAGCACATAAAAACAAATTTTATGACAAAACTTTTATGTTTGTTCTCCTCACCGAATTCTGGCAGCTTGGCCGACGTTGCTGGGGAAACCGCACCGAGTTACAGGGGAAACAAAAGCGCAAATAAATATAAAATAAATTTCACAAAAATTGTGTAGAAAAGTTCATTTAATATGGATTAAAAGTTTCTTTTTGGACAGGGAGACTATCCGCCACCCACCACACCCCTGGGAAGGGTGTCTTAATTTGATTTGATGGCTTGCCAAGGACACAAAATGGACTGTGCTTGATATGATTTTATGATGATTGGCATGGAATAGGAAGGGAAAATTCCGAACCTGTATTACGAAATCAAATTGAGTTTCTTTTTTTTTAACATAATCGAGTTGATCAAGTTGAACTCCACAGAAATGCCCCAGGCCGTGTGAGGACCTCGAAAACTTTCCGATTATCTCTCCGCTCACATGTGCTCGGCTTGGGGCAAATTGAATTATATGAAAACTTTGCAACAGTTATTTTCTACTGCATAATTCATGATGCTCCGAGACTGCGCGACTCTTTCGTCGAACACTCACTCGCAGGAACTTACTCACTGACACTCATTCACCGAGTTCCAGGAATTCTCCGATAAGTCACAACTTGAAAATTTGTGCGCAAATTAAATTAAGCCGTCAGTGCAGCAAGACGACAAAGCCCGCAAGCCATCATTCGGCAATGCCCTCTGTCCATCGGCCACCAGGACAACTCAAAAGTACAACACTCAGGCCACAGAAAGTTTCTTTGGAAAGTGTCAAGTTTTAGTTGTCGGTAGACGCTGGAAAAATTATATTTTCAAGTTTATTGCTAGAAAACGGGCCTGCATGGGTGTGTGGGTGCGTGTGTGGCCTCTTGGGCATAAGGATCATTGACCAAAAACCAGAAATCAACCCTGCCATCCCTTACACAAACTTTCCTTTCGAGTTTTTCTCCTCCGACGGTCGGCTCATTTGGTCTTCTTGTTATTTTGGAAGTTTTCGGGCCTCCGTCCCAACGGACTCGGCCAAGTGGAAGTTCCGCAAGCCTTCAACATTTTGCATTAAAGGAGCAAAAAAGTGTGACCAGCCTGCAAAATTGATCTGATATCTTTCTGTAGCTGGGATTCTTGCAGCCCATTAAAAGGACGCCAGATGTCCGCCGAACTGTATTTATCTGATGGATTGACGCGATTCTTTACTGCTTTGCCCCATTTTATCCGCGCAGCCATCCTTTTGTTTGCCTGGAAAACGAAATAAGGCTGCTGGCCCCACAATGCAGTCATCCAGTGCAGTTTTTATTTATCATGCACTCAGAACGCTTCATTTTCGCTTCCAGTAATGGTAAATAGTTTGCTCGAAATTTGCGACGGCTGAAATTCGCACACAAGAAGCAGAAGGCGGAAAACTGTCGTCCCATCGATCAACCAACCAACTGCCCGGCCGGCCTTTTCCGCCGCGTCCTTTGCACATTAATCAATGCATGAATGAACAATTAATGCACCGTTTCGTTAATAACGCTTTATCAGCGATTGGCGGATGCACACATCGTCATTTTCGTATCCAAAAATTTAATTTGCAATCACAAACGGAGCGAGATATCGCCAGGCACTTGGTCAGAATTGAAAACATTAAGCAACATTGAAGTATAATATCCTTGTTAATCCTTCAAGTGAATTCACCACAATAGCTTCAGCTTTAATTTTAATATTGGCTGAAAGGAGCCAATGCAGAGCTCTAGGTCGGAAGGACTTATATAATCAACTCCTTCGCTTGAACGTATCGACTTCCGGCTGCTTTGACCTGTAAGCCGAGCGTTCTTGAGCCTATTAATATAATTGCGAGATTCGAAGCTACCATAGAATCCTTTCAGTCGTTCTAAATTGGCTGTTGTTTTATGAACTGGTTTCATTCCACTGAATCGCATCGTACGTGGAAATGGAGATTTATCAACCGCTTGAACCCATTAACTATGAATCAATCAAACCAAGCGAGCAACTGCTGCGGTCAATTTACTATCGCCTGCCAGTTGATGCGAATGTAAATAATTGTAAATCTAAAGGGCAATCCCGTTACCACACCAACGCCAGCGACAAGGACAACGGACTGGTGTGGCGGGAATCAACCAACCCTGTGTGGTCCGGAGTATCGTCTTTATAAATCGCTGTACAAACAGCGAGTCCAAGGGGCAATGGAGCTGAGATAGCGACTGCATTGGGCAAGGCTGAAGCAACCTCGCCCTCAGTCAAAGTCAAGCGCGGTCGTGGCCTGCAGGGGCGCCAGCCATAAATTTGATATGAATCAATGGAATCAATTTACAAGGACGACGAGTGCAGCAAGCGGGCCACCAACGACGCGTCGCCACGCCACTGACAATGCCAGTGGCCAAGGGGCATTGAAATGCACACTTGACATGCCGCGACACGTAGGTCGCGGAAACAAGGATCCTCGCCACGCCACGCCGAGTGTGAGAAAAGCAAACAAACCTTCGCACAGCCCCGGGAGAGAAAAAGGAAACCAGCTAGCAAGCAAGCGAATCGACGACTGCGGAGCGCAGCCCAAGAATCACTTACCACCGAACCTCCGGTTCCGTGGGAAGCGAGTGGCAATGCGGTTAGGCCGCAAATAAATCAATTTGTAATTGGATCTGTGCGGCTAATTGATTTTGATTGTGTATTGCGGCTTGTCAAATGCAATTTCATTGCGATGCCAGGCCCCAAACGTGGTCGAAAAATTAACATTACCTGTCATCGGTGTTTTCACCGCTCCTCTGGCCGGCGACACGAAACAGTTTTGGGCAAAGCCAACGGTCGATTGGTGGGACTCTCGGTTACGAATTTTGGGACATACCCTTTCCATGTTTTTTGGCATACTATGCAAATTAGCTGACTTCAATTAGCTGGCCCCTCGTCATTTAATTCAACATATGGTTGGCTGCTCTTGACACCAGTTTCCATTTAAAATAATTCAGTGCTGGGCACAAAGAGACTACAGCAAATTTTAATATCCCATTTACGAGTATTCATGGAACTTAATAACCACCACTTGGAGTTCTCCGGACTCTTTATATAGGCGTGCATTTTAATTTCTATAATCGTAATAAAAGGTCAGGCTTGAGTTAATATTTCCAGGAGCAGCGATTCAGTTAATTGAACGATGAGATTGAGAGGCAATTACATTTGCAATATTCATTCGGCTTAGCGTTTCACAGAAATGATACAGAGAATTATATATCCAACTTAGATTTTCAGTTATCTAATCACTTTTACCGCCTTATAAATTTTCTGGAGGGGCCTCATTGACCAGTGCGACTTTATGAGCAAGTGAACTGCAATCTGTGGATGAAAGTATTGTTTCCTCTGCTCAGCGTTCTTAAGTACGATTGTCTGTTTACAATACGAAAAACAAATAGACCCATTTATGGAAAAAAAGGAAAATACTACTCTTTTTAATTTACCCAAGCCCTCAACTAGGAATTCTTTGGGGCTTGCCATTTGTTTTTTGTGCAATCGAATCGCTGACAAAGCTGAACGCTCATTAGTTTTGTGTGTGGATCATTTTACTTGTGTTGTTTTAGCAGATTTCACAAGTTGTGTTTGAATTTTTATAGGTCGACGACTATTGGGCAGCAATTTGACAAAATATTTCTGCTCTTGGTTTTCTGAATGCACAAATATCAAGTCAGACAAAATTCTCAACTCAAACAGTTGTCGACCACGTCGACTCCTGGTCCTTCCAGGCTGTGCGCTATTTGCGCTAACAAAACCAAGAAGAAGTAGGACTGCCCGAACCCTTTGCGAAGACTACGGCTAAAAATACAGAAGGACGACCTTCGCCACAGCCTGCGTTTCAAAGAAATAACAGTATGCGCTTCAATAAATCCGCAACTGGAAATAATACAACGCAGCAACGGAATAGGAGAACAAAAAGAGGAAAGAAGTATCTATAGTTGGTCGGGAAATGCGCATGCAGAACGGAACCCGGATGGTTGCACACAATGCAAAGGACTTGGAATGCGGCAACTGGCGCTCTGTATTTCCGCTGCGTAGTTGAAAGTTCTCGTTTTTTCACACTATTGTAGGCAAACTAAATGCAGACAATGAGGGGCACCGCCGCTGTCTATGTTGAATAAGATTTCTCAATGCCAGAAATCAACAAACGCAGAATTGCTGATTTGGAAAATGCCCCGAAAAGGTGGCCAAAGATCTTCGGTCCCACAATGGCGCCGCCGGCTTTTGTTCGTGGCAGGAGTACCTGGAGGAAAGAAAGAATGCTGCTGGGGGTTTTTTTTTCTTTTAATTTGAAATTAACACATTTCCTTTATTTAATTTCACCACCATTTACATTTAGGCCGCTGACGGCGGCTAAGTTTGCTTTACTTTGGTTTATGCTTTCCGTGTTGTATATCATTTACTTTGAATTCAATTTAAATTTACATACAATAGCTTGCACACACACTCACACATTTGCACTCATACATCCTGGGTTTCTACTGGGAAATTTTCTTGTTACACATTTAAAATTACGAGGCTTACTCGGCCCTCTATTGGCCTGTATTTAATGTTGCATTTTAATATTAACTTTTCCTGCTTAATAACTAATTTTTGGAGATTTGGCAGAATTCAAATTGCCTTCTGGCACACACAAACACACGTGCACACACATAGATAGAACTTGGTGGCGAATGGAGGAGAAGCGTATGTTTCGTTTCAATCAAGTGAATTACAAATGATGAGATTTATTTGACTAACCGAACTTATAAGCACACTTATACAACGAATTAAGCATAGACTACCTCGTCCCTGACTCCTTCGACCCTCAACTAACTTTAAACTAATTTTGTAACACATGCATAGCTCGCCTGAACCTCCGCTTGGCCACTTTAATTCGCGTATCTTTGAGATACCAGAGAGTGGCAGTGCAGATATGTGGCCATCGACGAAGGGGGGACCTTGTAGGCCACTAAAAGGCCGTTGTCGACCTGTCCTAGCTCGGGTACATCATCATCGTTATTATTATCATTGGAATGCTGGGCGTTGTCCTGGGCCTTCGGAGATTCGGCAATTAGCAGGGTGGTTGGGCCGCCGCCGCCGCCGACCACCATCAACAGGATGGAGAGGAGAACCAAGACGACTGGCGCCATTTTCCCGTCTGGACATGGACATCGCATGCCGGCCGATGCCGACGAGGACAGCAGTGAGTTGAAGAAGTTTTTCACGCTCGAACCGGAAGAGAGGGTAACTGCAGCGTCGGAAACAAGACCCACCCCACACAAAAAAGAAACAAACAGGAAGCAAATACGTTATTGCGTAATTAGCTTAGGGCTCTGGTCTCCTTCCACTTACCCCTGGCTGGCACTGGATCCTTCTGTGGCGTCCCCAATTCTATTTCCGCATTTTCCTGGTACAAGTCGCCAACTTGGGCCGTGCAGCGCAGCACCAAAGCGCCAGGGTGTGGCAAGTACATGGAGGCGCTGTAGCCATCAACCGAGTTCGGGTCATAGGAGTTGTAGTAAGCCGGGTTCACGCTGGAGAAGTGGACGCCCTGCAGCTCGATCTTCATGGTGATCCGCGAGGCAATCAGATTATCCACGGTGCGTATGTATTGCGTTTCGGCGTTCGTGACCTGAAAGCAGAGAGCATCGAAAGATCGGCTTACTGGGCTGTTTATTTTATGCTTGGAAATCCATTTGCATATTTTAAACTGCTGGTTCTGGGCGACGATGGACGACGGGCCAAGTGTGCGAAGGAGATTTGGCAGCGTTTAGCGCATTTGCCGCTTGTAATACTTTTGTTTGCACTCACACAAAAAAGTTTCCGCGACATGAACAGCGTTGTCGAGCGACGGGCAGCATCTTGTCGCCATTTGCAAGTTGACAGGGCAGCCAGCCAACAGCAAAATGGAAGCATAGGTCCGTGGGCGTTAGCCACCTCCCCCCGCTTTCTCTGCGGCAGAGCACATATGCCGGCGCGCACTTGTATATGCATGGGAATTATGTATCAAGGAACTTTATCTGTGTTAATGCAATGCAGCAGCAACAGCAGCAAAGCCCGCCATTTGTGCCGCCTTAGTAGGCGGTGGGTGGCAGGATAACAAAGGCGAGATCCATAAGATGCAAGCGGGATTTCCACAATTGCACACATTAGTGGCTGCGACGCCGACAACACATTGATGAAAGTTGCCCAGGCCGGCCGGCGGCAGTCGTCGCGGCCGCTTTTATTTTCGGTTTTAGTTTTCTTCCTAGGCATTACGGTTTGCTGCGTCCTGCACTTTTAGTAGTGCCATTTCTGTTTTTATTTATACGGACGGGTATGTGTGCGTGTGTCCATTTCTTTATTTTTTGTATACACAACGCCCTCTCGTCCGTTTGCCCGATGGCTGGCTGGCTGGCTCGCTCTGTAAGACGCTTAAACTTGCATTTGGCTTAAATGTTGCCAGCAGCTCTTTCATGCGAAAACAGCTTTTATGCTTAATGGCAGTTATTTAGTGCAATTCACTGTAAAATTGTTGCCGCAAGAGAGTTTACCGCTCGCCATGCCGCTGCCCGCGTCAACGCCGCCCCCTCCGGAACGCCTTTGTATCTGCAGCTGCAACTGCTTTTGCGTGTGTGTCTGTGCGTGAAAGGATTTGCGCTTAGATAAATAATTTTTATATGTTGAAGAGCATACTCGTATGATTTTTTTGGGAGACCAAAAAAAATGCAGATTTTTAATAGCTTGCCGCTTAGCCAAATGCGCTTTGAAGTTTCGCCAGGAAGAGACCCGCACTCTGCTACCTTTGGTAGATTAAGTGCAGAAGCATTTGCAGATTGGATTTGAAGAATTTGAACATTTTATCCAGCCTGCCTTCGACTTCTGACTCGCTTGGGACAGTCCATTTGATACGATTACTCTGAGCCATAAAATCCATTGGATACCCAAGGCTGTGTGTGTGTGTCAGATGCATAAAGGCTTTTTCGTATCGGGGACGGTAATCTCTTTTGTATGATTAATGAAAAGCAACAAAGTTCGTCCTTCTGCCGCTTTAACTGCAGACATAAATTTCCATGCATTTGCCATGCCGTTTGGCAAGCCCAATTTCCAGTGGCGGCCCCGAGAATACAATAAATATATTTTATAGTATCTCCGGCCGTATACACAATGCATACCGACTGGACCGAAATGCATTGAACTCGACATCCCTGCTGCCTCTTCGGGCCGAGCATATCGATAACAAATAAATTCTGAATGGGCAACTGCAATGTCTCTGAATTGTTGCCAAAAACTTTGGCCGGCCAACATTGAAAGCTGGCTCACTTCACGCAGGCCGAGCCGTCGTCTCGCACTCCTTCACCGACAATTCAAAAGCTTTTTTCAATTTTACGCTAAATTTGGCAAGGCTCAAATGCTATTTGTCTTCATTAAGCAGCCGACGGAAGGGAAACGATGCGATGCATGTGATGCGAGCTTCTTTGGCAGCCTCCATCGTCGTCGGAAGGTCGCACAGTTTGCCGGGTTCACTGGCCGGTTGACTAACATTTTTAAGCAAACGTAAGCGAAAACGCCCAATGACAGGCAGCAGTTATTAATTGGCAATTTACATGGCAAATGATTAATGCCGCCCAGGCGGATGCAGCCTCACCTAAAACGAAACCACAACCCCCCAAAAAAACCCTAAAACACATATGTCACCGGCCGACGCTTCGGTTGCCTTACTACCGGTGGGGACGAGAGTGCTTTGCAAATTACTGCTCTGGCATTTTACCGCAAAAACTTTGTCACCAGAAAAGTTCGGGCAGCCCAGCCGACTGTCGACTGCTTTTAGCTTCCTGGAGCACCTTGAACGTAAACTTTGCCAGCAAGGACGAGGTAGGACGAAGCCAATGCTGATGCTGATACTGATGGCGATGCTGTGGCTTGTGGAGCGGAAGCGAACGGGTGTGGCCGCCCGGGGGCTGGTTGCTACTGCCGCCGCCTCTGTTGATTTGCACAGCATGAAATATTCATTTGTTTCCTGTGATCGGCAATTGTAATATATCTTCCTCTTGCGGTATCGTTTTCTACTCAATTTTAGTCAGCATTTGTGGCTGGGACAGCCGAGAGGTGAGAGAAGCACAATTTGCTTACTGTTTGTTGTCTTGCCTTCTAGCCAAAAGTCGCTGGCATCGTCCTCGTCCTGGCAACGACGTCGCATTGCCGATAAGCTATCATTTCATTTCCATGCTGACTGCCGGCTCCCATTTGGCGCTCGCCGGCTGCAGCAATCGAGTTATTGCGGTGCAAATGATTCGAATTCATTTATCATGTTTAAATGAAGGAAGGCCGGGCAGAGCAACCATTTTTCAAACGCCTCCAATTTAAGCCCCTCCCCAAAAAGGCTACAGGGACAGCAGTCAACTAGCATCTAAGGATGAGATGAGCCCGCCTTTGGAAGCGCAGAGCATACGCTATTTGTGGTGGCTGCTTTAATGCCATCGACTTGCAAATTATTTAAATTTTCCACTTAAAGGCATCGATTTTTCTGGCTGGCCAAGCAACGCGAACTTGCATATGCAACCTGTTACCCAAAGAGTTCACGTGGCCACCGGAAGCCGGGCAACTCGGTGCAGAGCAGAGTAAAAGTAAAGCAAACAACTGGCTTTTCGCCTTGACCATTTAAACTGCTCTTGACAACTTGGCCGGGTCGCCGCCCGAAGATCCCTAGCATGTGGCATAAAATTATATAAAAACCGGGCCAGATAGCGGTGGCAAGGCGGGTTGGTGGTGGCAGACTGCTATGCATATTCATAAAATTGCAATACAAAAAATGCAGGAACTAAAAAAGAAGAAGAAAGGCCCTTCATGTTCACCCTGACAGGCCAGGCAGGCTGCGGCCCCAGCATCGGCTACGTCTCTGGTTGTTGGGTGGCGCAACAATGGCGATGAAAATGGCGACGGCACAAACCAAAAGTGAAAATTCACTAAAAATGACAGCACTGAGCCGGGGGCACAGCTGCGTCGCCGTCGTAGGGACTCTAACATCCCTCGACTCAAAGGCTGCGGCTGCGTTTTGGGTGATGGTGGCGATGACGTCGCCGACGCTGTCGACTCCTCGTTGTGCTTGAAGCCGCATAGAAATCCATTTTGCCAGTAACTAAATGGCAAGGCGGCCACAGCTGCACGACCATCCAGTCAGCATATTGTTAATACAACAATGTGCCGAGTGGCTGGCAGGCTGTGAAATTGCTCACACGCCAAGCAGAAGGCAGAGGCAGGCGCCGTCAGGACTGGCGCACCCTTGCTTTTGGAATTCCCGTCTGCGCCCATTTCTATTCTTATTTCTCATTAGAATGAGCGGGTAGAGGGTAAACTTCAAAGCAACCTGGCGGCTGACCCACTGTCAGTTTCGTTTTCTCTGCTTTCAAAATATTGAACAAGAAGAGAAGGAGGAAAAGGCAAGGAGAGATGTGGTTGTAGGTTTTAAAGCTGTTCGTTTTAATGGGCGAACTTGGAGGGACACTTACCACCATGTTGTTGATTGTGAACTTAAGCTCGGCACGTGGCCGCGAAGGCGGGGTGCTGCAATTGGCAATCAGGATATCGCCGGGCTCGTATCGGGTGTGCTCGGTCCATAGCTGGGGGCGTCTGTCCGGTAATTCTGTGAAAGGGGCAAGGAAGGAAAGAACGGATCAGATAAGTTCAAGAAAGGCAAACAGGACATCCAATTCAATTGAATTGAATCTATCTAATGCACTTCAAACACGGGCAGGCCTCGCCCTTAAAACGCTAATAGGCGTATAAGTGCCAGGGCAAAGGACAGTGTCGGTCGGGCGGCAACCCTTTCGGGCCGAGCTGAACTTTTTAATTAAGTCAGCCAAAGCGAAGCGAAGAAATGAGCAGGGAGCAAAGTGGCACAAAGTCCAGGCAACAAAGTAACTAATGAAGAAAGTAATTTCCATGACAAAGGCAACTTTGGGGCCCAACCACAGCCAAAGCCACCGCCGCAGCGGCACGACCACGACCACGGTCAAAAGCTGAACTAACACCGCCCACGGCTGCCCCAGTGAATCTTAATTCTGGGTACAGATTTGGTAACCTTTTTCTTTGCTGACCGCTTTGCTTTTTTTGCCCTCTGCATCCTCCCCAATCACTTCTTTCGCTTTGGACACAAACATTTTTTAATGAGGGTCAGTGTTTCGGGCAAGTTTTCGAGTTTAATTTAACTGAAGTGAAAGAAGAACTAGTCGACCAAAGGTCCTTTGCCAGCCCAGCATCTCCTGGTCACCCATTTCGACCTTCCGCTGAGTGAGGCATTTCTTCATGTCATTAAGTTATTAAAGCCGAAACTGCCTCAAATATTTGCCAACTATAAACTCTTAACTCGACCGGGGCGGTCTTGATTTGGGACCAGGCCATTCGAGGCGCTTTCGGGGTCCCTCTGTGTGACTTAATGAAAGCCCGAATTAACATAACTTAAGACGCACGGCCGCCGACGCCGACGGACCGAAAGACGGCGGAAATGCGGAGACGCCATTTTGTTTGTCGGCATTACCCGCAAGGACGCAATGCCCATTGCTTTGGGCCGGTGGCAAGACTGACTGCCTGCCTGCCTGACTGGCTCTTGTGGCTTTGTCTTGTGTCCTGGGCCGCAATCTGATTGCCACTTGAGCTCATTAACACACGATTAAACCGCAAACGTATTTACGCTTACGCTCGCTGCGTAATGGGGACCAGCGGCCTCGAATGTCCCGTTGCATAAATGAGGCTGCGGTGGCTATATTGCATAAAGCAGGACATGGAATTAGGGGGACCGCCAACAGAGAAACCGTTCAATGGCAAATCAATGAAATTAAAGGCGAAGATAATCGAAGGGCTACATGGCGTGTGCGCAATATGCTTTGTGTTTGTCCTTTCAGGCCAGTAAATTTCAGTTTAGCCGCAAGTTATTGGGGCTTTAGTGTCGTCGACATCACAACTAAGCTGGCCGGGCTTAAAGAGACCCTCACAAGCCCACAGACCGCCGGACAACGGCAGCCGTCGAGCCGCCGTGACTAACTTTTTGGGCCACGGTCGGCGAAGAGCGCGTTGCTGACACTGTGTCAGCCCCGGAGCTTTATCTCGCGTTGATGAATGTGCTGTGGGCCCAGCCAGAGCCCGCACACAACCAACTACATCAACAAAACCAACAAGCAATTAAACGGCGCCTCCTCCAACCGCAGCGCGTTTAATAAAACTTTAATAACCCAACCAAAGTCGAGCGCGACCAGAGAAACGAGCGACCGGGCAAGGCAAGTGGCTGTGTCCTTGACGTCAAAGCCCGGGTAACCTCGAGGAGCCGCTGGCCTCATGAATTTAAAGCAAACGTATGATCAAGGCTTTAATCCCTTGATGCCAGTTAAGCGTAAGCGGCCAATTAAGTGAACTAAATGCAGCGTTAAATACAAAGCATAGACAGCCAGACGGCCAGCCCAGAGCCCGGGCAGCAATCTAATAACAAACTGTGGACTGTGCGCGTCAGACAGGCACGTCTAAATGTTTAATGCCGCCAACCACTCAATCATACCAGCCTGCCACACATCGGGGGTGGCATAAAAATCAGCCACTAAAGCAGAATTTAGCTGTCAGAGCGAATTCTCGAATATTTAATGCCGAGCGGATATAAAGATTAACTGCTTTGCCCAGATCCTGTGCTCTACTCCGCCAGTGGCTCTGTGCGCCAACACATTACGTATACGCCATGGGCGCCGGTGTTGCCATTGGCTTGTAGTTCATTCGTATATGTGCGTATATGTGCGCGAAGAGGATGGATCGGGGAGTACTATCGACCCACTAACCCGATGTGAAGTACCTCACTGGCAATTGTTGCTGCCACTTATTGTCAATGCCCGCTTACTCAACCCTCGCTGACCCGCCGCCCGTTTCACTCCCCTGCGCTGAGTTTTTATTGCGCTGACGATGGTCGTTGCTCGGACCGGGTAACGCTTTATATACCCAATGAAAAACTAAATAGTAATTGTTTAGTACTGGCATTGCTTTTGATGGGCCGCCATTTGCCACCATCGGATGGTAGCTATTGGGCGACGCAGGGGCGGCCACACTGATTAAATTCTTAATTCAAAAGGCGACGCGGAACACTCATTTAAAACGCATAAACCCGTGAAATGTTCGAGGGCAGGTAGGACTGCCAAATGGCCAAGGACTCGGAGAGCCTCCCGCTTCCCGCTTCCCGCTTATCTGCCTCTCAATGGCCTGTTAATGACGCAATTTTCAACGCAGCGCTGGGCAATCGGGGCCGAAAAGTTTTCTGGTTTCCTCCATGAGCTTCGAACTTTCCAGCAGATGCGCCAAGGTCACCGTCAAGGCGCGTTCTCCCAATGCCCTCGTCCTCTTTATCCAGCACCAGCATCCTCCAGCAAATTGCTTTAAATTTGCCTTTACCAAAAGTTTTTCTATCTTGCAGTGCCATAAGCACCCACCGCCCTCGTCCAGGCCACCGACCAGCCAACGGAGGTAACTTCAGGTTAACTAGCTGGCGCTCAGATTGGCGGAAATGTCAAAAGGACTGTCGGGCCGGGCTGGTTAACAAGGACTTTTCCAGAGCGCGCATTATGCCAATTTGGCTTGGAAAGGAAGCAGAAAAGTCAACTTACCCACAACTTGCATAACGCCAATGGCAGTGGCCGTAGAGAAGAGGGGCGCGTCGGCGCTCACTTCGCATGTAAAGTTCCCAGAGAGACCGAAGCCAATGTTCCTCAGAAGTACCTGGGTGGCATTTGAGCCGGTTATCTGAAAGGAGAAGAAGAACTAAGGTAAGAAAACTTGAAGCATCGCTTAGACTCCTCCTCTCCTATACTTTCCTCACCGGGCAGGGTGACAAGCGATTCAATTTGATGAAGTCCAAACCACAGAAGCCGACGCTCGGCAGTCGGCCAATCTACCACCATAAATCTTCGACCAACAATCGAATGCACTTAAATTTATTAAATCACCAAAAAAACCACAAGCCGGCAGGGGAAAACTCGGAACTAAAACTTTTTCCGTTCTCTTGCGTTGCCAACAACAAGCAAACATCCAGCAAACAAAAAAGGGGACACACCCTGAGATAGATGGACAGAAAACTAAAAGATAAAGTCGCCGACCAAAAAAACGAACCGCCCGCTTCAATAGCCTGATGAAATATTTAGACAGATTCAGTGCAACTTTATCGAAGCTGCGAAATTGCAGCCCCAACGGCCACGCCCGTTAACTGACGGACTGCCTGCCCCGGGCAGGATAAACTTTTTCAATAACCTGGCCAACAAAGTAGAACTGCCCCGCCCGACAGGTGGCTGGACGGCTGCTTTACACAAATTTAAATGAAAATTTTTGCAGATAACCGCGTTGATGGCACCGGGCAGGTGCACCAATGCCGCCACCAATGCTTCCTTTGTGCCCGTCTGTCGATTCAGGGCCCCACCCTTTTCAATGACCGCCAATAACAATAAAACTGCCAAACTGAATATGCATGAGACGAACTTTAAAATATACAATATAAATAAATGCAGTGTGCTCTCAATTAAGGAGCCCCGTCAGTTGGTCAGTAGCCAGAGTCGCCGGCGGCTCTCTTGCTCAGCTGGGATGATGGCGCCTTACAGGACACACCAAAAATTTGCATCCAATGTTAACTGCTAGTTGCCTGTATGGAAAGCGGGTGCGGGTTGCTTGCCCTGATGAATGTATTGAATGGTGGGAAATTTCCTGCTCTTGTGAGGCGGTTGGCCCCAATTCATGGTTCATATGGCAATACTTACATCCACGTGGATGCCCGGAAAGGGGAAGACTTTTGTGTTCGGGAACTCGCCCGGCGTATAGCGATAAAATTCCAATTGGCCGCGATAAAACTTGGCTGAGTACAGTGGGGCCCCCTGCAAGTCGTACATGCAGCGCAGGACTGAGTGCTGCCCCCGCCGCACTGCCGGTGGTTCGATGATTAACTGGACATTCCGTAGCTCTCCGAGCGCCAATTCTGAAATTTAAAAAAAAAAAAAACGAGTTAGTCATTAAGCACAAAGCTGCCTTTAAAACGGTCTACCCCGGTTTCCCTTTCATAAGCCAAATATTAAAATGTTTCCCCATCTGGCACATTGATACCCCCAAATTCCGCAGCTTAACCACAACTGCTTTTCAGATTTTTTTCTGCTTTGAACAACTCAATATGAAATTGAAAAGCATTCGAGTGGTTCCGGCTAAGCTCGAAAAAATATCCACGTATTTTTGCAGGTCAATGATAGCTTTTTATGTCCCTGCTGTGATTTCTACCTGACAGCTGCACAAAAAAGTCCCTTGACAAAATGAAAATAACGACTTTAAATGAGGATTAGCGTCATTCAATTAAGGTTTTTTTAAGGTATTTCTTACACGGGAATTTTTTTGGCCTGGCTTTTATAGGGCTTAAGAAAAACAAATCATGGGGTATTGGTAACATTTTAAATACAAAATTATCTGGGAATTCTGATGCAAGTCATTCGTTATGGCTAATTCCTATTTCCAACTTTGAGGTACGCAATATCTGCATTCTCATGTCAACGATTTATTTATTATCCGAGCAATGCCTATAAACTGGGATCTGTTCTAGAATTTTATTTGTCTGATTTCCTTTAATTAGAATTAAGAAATTCGCATGGACATTTTAAGGAATCTAATTGCCTTAGACGATCAAACTTTCTTTAATGACGGTCCCGTTTTCAATTTTTGTTTTTCTTGTCTCCTATTTTCTATCCTTGCTGGCTGATTGAGTCGTTTGTCATTATGATGCAGCCACTTGGGCAATCCACCTTGGGAGCAAATTATATTAATTGCCAAACAATCAACGTCAATTTCCGGCAACTTTATTACTGCCATTTAAAAATCGTTTGTCAAGAAAAGAATATTTCCGGGCCCCAGAAACCTCGTCTGACCCGCGCGACCCATCCCACCAACTCTGTAGCCGCAACCTTGGTGTTCCAGCCCGACGAATGGCCTAACAAGGCACTCAAACATTTTTTATATCTTATTTGGGTCACATTTCATGCGGCTGTGCCCTTAAAAATAATGACACATAATTTGCGGCTTTGGCGTGGACCTTGGGCCGCCACCCGTCAGCAAGTCCCATTGCCATTGGCACCGCCGACGCCTTAAATTTTCGCCGTTCCTTTGAGCTGACGTGCCGGGCGCTGGGTAAGTGTAAATCTCTCCTTAGACAAATAAAATAAAATTGTTTTCATTTTTTTATGCCAGCTGGCCGTAATTCATTTCCGCTGGGAGTTGTTTGCATATCAGAGCGGCGAGTTCATTTCCTACCGACCAGTCAGCTGGCTCGCAGCGACTTCGGGTATTGTATATGATATTCATTATTTTAAAGGCGGCCAGCCACCTCAATTGACCGTGACCATTGGCAGCTTGTATAATTAATTTTTACACGCTGTGCTTAATACTGAAAGGGCGACGTAGGAGGCGCACGACAATGTAAAAGAGTCGGCCAAGTTGTAGAAATGAAAATTCTGCTCGTTTGCCAATTGATAAAACGCAAAAGATTTCAGGGGGCCCCCGCGTGTACTCAGGACACAAGAAAACTAACCACAAATTTCTGGTAACAGGGAGTCTGGCAGCAACAAAAGTAACAGCAGCAGCGGCAACGGCAACAACCAACAACCATGGTAAACTTTGCTTGTTAGAGTTTTGGTGGAGTGGAAAAAAATCATGGCGCACAACAACTGAGCGCTGGGCACGTACACAGCACGCCCTGCCCGACTGGCAAACAAAGGAAAACAATGTTTATAAATCCTTCTCCACACCCCAGGGGCCGGCCAGGTGGGCGTATGTCTGCATGTGTGTGTGAGTGGAGGCGAGCGGAAGAACGGAAAAGTTTTTACAAAAGTCACATATTTGTTCGATTTTACTAAGAGCTGTGCAGCTTACAAGTGCCTCACCGTCTACGCCGTGGGTGCCAAGGATGCCTAGGACGTCGGCGGGGCGCCAGGTGGGCTGCCATAGCGGGCGATTTGTTTACATGCCCCAGCGAGCGAATCGGCGGGCGGGCGCGGCAGCGATCTGGCGGGGCGGTGGCGTCTCTAAATATCAATGCAGTTTGCTGGACCGACTCCCTGGACGCACTCATCACTGGTCTACAAGCACCTTGGCGATGGGCAAACACTTTGCCACCGTGGCCTGCGTCGCCTGGCCTCGGTTCTTTTGATGTTGCCACCCCATTGGTCGCCAGTGGCTTCCCTGCCCTGAGCATATTGCCAATGTGAGCTTTTTTGCTTTTCGTCCTTTTTTGCCTTGTTTATTGTTTTGCAATCTCGCTGTAGTGCGTCATTGCGGGAATTGCCTGGTCGCAGCGGGCATCGGGACTTCGAAAACCGCAAGTGATACTAAATTGAAAAGTAAGACGTCCCGGCCGGGGCTTCGTTTGTTAGGCGCGCGTGTGTCGTCGAGGGAGCAAAAAGTTTGAAGTTGCTTGTCCTCTTCCTGCTTTCGTTATTCTTCCACATTATAGAGTTGGACGTGGGTAAATTGATCGATTGGCCTGGCCAAGTTCAGATTGAAATGCTGCGGATCAAATAGAACAACAACGCAACGAACCGCTGTAAAATCCTGGCATTCAAGTCCAACAGAACCAGGACAGCTGGTGGGGACTGTGGGAAGCGCCAGGTATTTATCACAGTATAATAATTTGTAGACTCGCTGGGCATGTGAGCCGACAACAAATAAGCAGCACGAGCATGAAGCATTGAATTACTTGTGGATGCGGCAAACGGGCAACAGGGCGTGAGGGCGGTTAAGGCGGAAGAGAAATGGTTTCCAAGCCTTGTAAGCACAGGAAATATGTGGGTGCATGTGTGTGTGTTTGTATGTGGAACGGGATGGCTGCTGTTTTTGGTATTTAATAGGCTTTTGTTGCAGATTCAAATGAAAATTGTTGCCCTCCTCATGTTTACCAAGGGCGGCAGGCGGCGAAGGGAGCCTGCTTGCCAGCATATTGAAAGATTTATCAGACAGCCTGCACACACACAGCCCCACCCAAAACCCGCACACCCACAACACATAGCAATAACGCAAAGCCCGGCCAATGTTTGGCAGAATGTGACAGCGACAACGGGCGTGGGGAATGGATGGAGCGCCCGGGGGAGCACGAGCGGGAACCGCATCGCCTGTTGCCAGCGGTAATGGTTTCTATGCATCCGCACCTGCCTGGCTAGCGCGCCCGGTTGCTTATGTTGACACAACAGGCAGCACTCCCAGCCCAACGTACGCGCTTCAACCGAGGAGCGCCCATAAGTATGCTACATATAATGGAATTTCTAATAACTGCTCTTGCCCAAGTCACAGGCGTTGCAGGCTGTGGCTATTTGTGTTCACTGGCCCACCGCATGCCTCGGCCATCCTCTTTACTTCACCATCGAAGAGGGTCAACAGTATTTAAGACCGGAGCAGAGACAATAAACGCTCCTGCAGTCCATTTGCTGTGCCGGCATATGGGGCGCTCGAGTGGGTGTCGAGTCGAGCGCGTGTGTGTGCGTGTGTGAATATGTGGACACATGCATATTTGAAATTGAAGTGCACTACGCTGAGCACCCAACAACAGGCACTTTGGCAAAGGCCAAAGTCACCGACTCCGGTGGCTCGGGCTTCCCGCGCCAAAAGCCAAAGCAATTTAATTAACATAAAAAACGCAACTCCCGCCTTTTCAAACCATAAATCAAAAACGTTGCCCTTACCACGCCCTCGCCCGCACCCAGACCTAGCATTAGACTAATGCAGGGGGAATCATAAAAAACGCCAAGGCCCATCGCGGTCCGGTGACTCTGTGGCTTAGCATAAAACATAGCGGGGGACAAAAACGAGTTGGTCAACGAGTTGGTGGCGCTGCAGCGATTTAGGGAGTTGTACGTTCAACCCCTGACCTCCAACATGCAACCCTTCGGGACCCGGGAGTTTTTGTTGCCATGTTAAGCGCCCATCAGTTGGGCGAGGGCGTGCGAAAGATACTCGGGGTTGGAGAGAATTCATATTCACGCCAACATAATAATTTTTTCAACTTCCTTTTACCGCTGTGAGCTTTGCTTTGTTTGTGCAATCGCAAAATAGGAACGGCACTCCTTAAAGAAAAGCGGAAGGGAATTTATAGCTTGTGGCGACATCAAATGAGCTTCGTACCAAGCGGCTTTGGTGAGCTGAATGATTAAAATTTAATTTACTAATTCCGGAACCACAGTGATAGCAAAAAAATCGAACTGGAAACAAACAACATATACATTGGATTTTGTTACTTTAATCCTCAATTTCCTTTGACCATTTGTTGCTTAGAACTCCAAGGTCAGCCAGAAGAGATTTGTCGGTCTCCCCGGGGACACGTCCCGAACGAATTGGAATTCATTTTTCCATCTGCTGTACAGGCCAGCAAATAATCCTCGCATAAAGAATAGTCAAGGGGAAAGCTCACCACCACATACGAGAATGAGTAGAGAATTATATAAAAGTGGCAGCGATATATGGAAAAATAATAACAAGCATTCGGTTTCTTTGGGGCTCTACTGCCGACCCTCGCCGGCTGCTTTTGTCGCTGGTCTCGTGATAGTCCCTCTTTGCACAGGAGCGCTAAGCAAATAAAACAAAAAGGATAACTGGGCAAATATTGTCTAGGCAACACAGGGGACACAAACGCAGCAACCGCCGCGCCGCACCGCGCCAAGTGGACTCAGCCCTCAACCACTTACTCATTTATCTATATGCGAGTTTTCATTTTCCACGAACCGGCTTAGAATTTCTACAGCGTTTGCTTTTTCTCATTTATGTGTCTTTTTTTGTGTTTATTTAGCTTGTTTTCCTGGCACTCGGACTCACACTAGTCGACGGTAAGACTGTCCTTCAGTCCTTCGCTTTTAGTCTCCCCGCGGCTAGCCGACGTATGCGCAATTTGAGTGTCAGCAACTCAATTCAAGTCTATGGTGGGCCTGTGCTCGTCTCACATTGCTTTCAACTGCCGTTATGGCCAGCCGTTTCCGCCTGCCACGCCCACTCGGTCCACGTCCTGGGTCAGTTGGCTGGTAAACATTTTGGTTATCTAACCGCCAGCATCGATGACGATTGCGGCTCACAGTGCGACCCTCTGCATCTGCGTCGCTTGGCTTTCATTTGTGCTATTTGCTTTTCATTTCAGCATTTGGCCTTACAGAGTCAGTATTCCTTATCGGCCAAGTTGCCAAGTTGCAACGGCTGGCAAACAGCAGTCACTGCAAACTCCGTTCACTCTTGCCGCTTGACAGGGAATTTCTGTCCACTGCTCATTAACCGGTTGCGAGGGCCGCACGGTGATTTTCTTTGTTGTTGCAGTTTTAAAGCCACTGATGGAAATTAATAGGTTTATTTGCTAACCCGATGTTGTTAAATAAATAATGCAAACTAAAGAAGTACGGTAGAAAAAACGATTTCCGTCATTGGCCTTAAAATTTAACAATGCATTTCTGTGTTATTTAAATAATTTATTTCTAAAATATCCGCACTTAAGCCAAAAGTTTTGTTGCCGATGCAAATGTCGGGGTGTAAACAAAGCCCGTCAAATCAACACAATGAAAGTGACACCCGACAGATGCTAATGATTCAAAACTGCCACATCAAAATATTTAAATGCCACTTCACCAGCAGCCCCGCTGGCCTGCCCGCTGCACAGTGAAGCATTTTGGCAATTCTTCTCAATTGTTAATTAAAATTTGGCCAAAGGGTTTAAGCTGAAACGAACTCAGCGCAGTTGGAGCGCCAGTGGATCAGTCAAAACAAATTTGCTGGTCCGAAGAGGAACGAAGGCGATAAGCCGGCAAAGTTCTGCTTTATCAGTTACCACAAATTTCCAGAGAGCTAAAACGAAAAATTTAATTTGTATCCTATTTGCGCAAGTTTTTGTGAATCTGTTTTTTGATTTATGCATAAATTGATGGCAACAACAAAGGCAGCAGCCACACTCACAGCAGGCAGCAAAGCAATGTTTTTATATTTCCAACTCTATTCGTTGCGTTTCTATGAACGTTAGCAAAAACATTCATAATTTTAATTAAGTCGTTGAAAAGCACACACAAAACCTATATAGCCACTCAGCCTGCTGCTGGCTCATCTCCATAGGCGTGCCAGACTCCTGGCCCCTGTCCCCACTGGCATGATCAATGATTGCATTGTAAGCACATACAGAGAAAAGGAAGGAGAGTGTGGGACATTCGTGGAGGACTGTGGGACACTGGTTGACCCATTTTATTTTGGTTTGCTTTTCAGATTAGACTGGAAATTTATCCCCGAGCCCTATTAGTTATTTACGCAGCAGGCGCGCCCAGCATGCGCCAACTGGGAGTGGATTTCTATGTGTGTGGGGCCAGAATGAGTTTTATGCAAACACCCAGGCAGAATTTTCTGCCATGTTGTTAACTGTTCTGCTGGCCATTTCCTGCCCCCCTTCCTGCCAACCGCCCGGGGCAAATTTATTGCCTGGGGCAGTTCCCTTTGTCGTGTTTGCTTCTATTTGTTTTTATTTTTTTGATATTTGTTGCAACGGGCTTGCAACTGTTAAAAGTTTATGGCGTTTTTGTTGCGGCTGTTGCATTTTCCACATAGTTTCCACACTGCCCGCCTTCACCTTTAGGTCGGCGCAAAACAATTTCTCGCATTTTAAGTCAATTTTGGGCTCGCTTTCCTGTGGCGAACAAGGGAAATATGTAAAATTTAGAATTTCTTTCCATGGCCGGTGACAAGCAGCTGGTGGCTTATCCCTTCATTCTAATAAATTAAGATTAATTCGTGATAAAGAAAAAGAAATTGGTGCTTTCCTAATAGAATACAAATTACATCCCCGTTTAATTGAATTATTTGAGTCTCATTAATGTGAAATAATATCTAAGTTACCTGTAAACTCACAAAAAGTTCACAGTGAGCGCATGCGTGGCCTGCCGTTAGAAGCCTTTAGGCATAAATCAACTAAAGTCGGTCGTCGATGATCCCAGAATATAAGATAATCATACGAAGATAGATAAAATAGGCCCAAATAAAGTACACACGATTTATCGTTAAGGTTTGGTTGAGGTACGAGTATATAAATTTTATATAGATATTTTAATTTAAGTTTCTCCTTTCCACTGTGAATTGTGCAACTGTAAAGCTCTATTGTAAATAGGGATTAAAGGAATTCCTAGTATTGCATAGAATTAGCTTGGGCGGGCGGGTTATACATTCTAGAATTCAGCAATTTGGCCATAGCTTTCTAAAAAATCTTTATTTTCCATATCGAACATTTCAAGGGCTTCATCTGCCAACCAAATGACCAGCGAGTGCGCATCCCGTTCGCATCTGTGCATCTACTAATGAGCCTAATTATGTTAACTATTTAACCGCCCACACATATTAAATATTTTTGGCACACACCAACCGCAGGCATTGCGGCCATGCCGCCTCACACTCTCCTCCTCATTCCCTTTCACGCAGCCTGTATTGTCCTAATGATAAATAAATTATGCGCCGACAGCCCTACCAACGGAGCCACCCAGCTAGCGAGCGATGCCGCCTCGGAGAAGCAGAAAACAAATAAACTCGCTGGAAATGCCAAAAAGATGGCGGTCGAAAGGAAAGCCGCGGTGGGTGGAAAATTAAGAGAGAGGGAGGCGCGGGCAGGCGGCAACAGTATGGCTGTTTGAAAGCTGAAAGCGAACTCGCACGCGTTAATAAACAAAATCTGTTGCTAATGTACAAAATAAGTTAATTATGGCGAGGCAAATGTGGAAATGCGCAAATGCTGATGACGATGATGCCAGCCGCTCGTTGGCGGCTGCGGTGGCCGGGGAAAACGGATGGTGGGAGGAAAATGGTAATCACAGAGGCGATGGCAACTCCAACAGCCAGCAGCAGATCCCTGGCAACGATGTCGCCCCAACTTATCCGCTTTCAAATTCAAAGTTGACAAAAATTCTGCACGTCGCGAATGCCTGTCGGTCATGGGAGGTTTTTTGTCGCGGGCACTACGCGTGGCTGGGGGCGGGCGAGCTGTGTGTATTTGGGGCCGGAGGATTGCAGTGGTGTTAATGTCCCGGCTGCGTTTTGTTGTTTGCCCGCGATAATTGCGTTTTATGGCACAAACAAACACAACGCAACACCGGCAACCACACACACCACCGTCAGCGACATTGGAAACGGCATCCTTGCCGCAAACAGAGCGCAACATGCTGTGTGTGCGGGGGCCACGGGCATGGCGACGCATAAACAACGGCAAATAATTACAAATTGCATTAATAATAAACAAACAGAGACGCAGACAACCAAAGCCTCAGTCACAGCCACCAGCCAGAGAGGCGTGAGTTGGCTGCCACCCGAGGGGACCGAACTTTATATGCTTGGTGGGTTTTTGTGTGCAATTTCTGCGTGATCGGCATAATTTCCACCTGCAAACTGTTCAAATTTTATTTCATTTGGCCAACTGAATCCTTGCTGGCCCGCACGCGGACCTCGTCCAATTCGCCGATGCAGCACAATTTGCATATTTTATTTTTAATTTGCTTCCTGCGTCCGTCAATGTTGTTTTCCAATTAATATTTCAATAATATTCCATAAAATTGTTATTTATGCTTTGCCCGCAGACTGTTGCTTATTTATTAGATGTCCCCGCCTGGACACAATGTGTTATTGGCTGATGGACTTGTCGGCAATCGATTATAAATGCATTCGCATCAATGGCCATTGTCATTTATTCAATGAAAATCAAATGAAATCTAATCAGTTGTCCGCTAATACCACTCACCAGGGAGGGACCCCCAAGCCTTGCCATTGTCTACGTCAATTTAAGGAGAGCAGAACGTAGTGAAAATGAGAAGCATGCACCCAGGTGAGATTATAAACTTTTTCCGTTGCGTGACAGTTTCGGCATTTCAACGCGACGAGCCCAATGTGTTATTGGCTACCAATTATGGCAGATGGACTGGTCGGCAAATGCATTCATATCAATGGCCATCCCATTCATTCAATAAAAATCACATGAAATCTAATCAGCTGGGTGTTCGCTAATACCACTCACCAGGAAGGGACCCCCAAGCCTTGCCATTGTCTACGTCAATTTGAGGAGAGCAGAACGAAGTGCAAACGAGCAGCATGCACCCAGGTGAGAAGGTGATTAAAAACTTTCTCCGTCGCGTGACAACTTCGGCATTTCAACGCGCCGAGGCTTTGAAATTGCCGGTGACACGACCAACATCCAACCGGCAGTCATCGGCTCATCCGTCCTGTCACCCATCGACGAGAGGGTTCGCTGGCTGTGACAGTGACTCGGATTCATTTGAAATCGATTCGTTGCTTAGAAGGAGCGCCGTCTGCATTGCCGGCCGGACTCGCCCAGCAATCCTTTTTACGTTCCGCCACTTTAATGTCACTCAAGTGGATTTTACCTACTTCATCACTTCGGCGCGGGTTTTCCCCATCATCAAGTGGCAGTTCAATGAATTTAGCTTCACGTTCTTGTTGTTGTTGTTGGTGGTGTTTGCTTTGTCGTTGTTTTATTTGTATTTTATTAAGGCAAAGTGTTGTTCGAAATGTCGTTTGCTGCGCTTCCATTTCAAGTGTCAATTGTGGCTGTTGTTCTTATTGCTTTCCTCTCAGCTCGGCGCGGGCCATACCAGGGAAGGGGTGTGTGTGGGTCGTTGTGAGTGTGTGTATGGGATTCTTTTAATTTCATTCGACTGTCTGTCTGGCTGTCTGTGTGCTCGCCTTGGTTTTAGCACTTTCTCAATTTACGACTTTGTTTGGCTGCCGTTCGATTTTTATAGCTCGATTTTCGGGAGGGAGGGTTAAACACCGACGGCCAGACGGACAAAGCAGGGTAGGCAGCATCTAAAGTGATTGGAGAAAGACGGAGGGGGTGTGGACGGGGTGGCAGCTTGAGTGGTTTAGAGTTACCAGCTGACTTATGAAAAGTGGCACAGGCAATCCCCTACAAAGGGTGTCTTAAGACTGGGCCACCGGGTCGGAGCTGCAACAAGCTAATTTATTTAATTGAAAGCCTGCCCAGTTGCTAATTGCCCACTGACAGCAAGGGGATTGTCGGTCGTCGTTGTGATTTCCAAGTGCAACTGAAACTGGCAGCAAACAATTCAACAGTGGCTTTCTTTCTTCTTAGAAAGTGGCAAAGTAAGAAGACAAAATCACGTAAATAGTCGTTTTGAAATGGGAACAAATGGTGACTGACTTTCTCAGGAATTGAGGACTACAACAATTTAAATCTCGAATTGGAGACTTTGGGAAACTCTAGCCTGTTTACATCCAAGTCTTTAAGAATTGGAAGCCTTAGGACTTTTAATTTTAGAATGGCTTACCCAACATTTTAATTATTTTGTAGGCTCAGAGGATGAAATATTGTACATTTAACTATATTCAATACTTGGTCGACTTACCTAAGCTGCTCAGCATGATCATCATGAGCAGGGTGTAGCTGAGGAGCCGACTAAAAACTATAGCATGGGGCTGGGGCAGTTCTTTGCGTTGCTTGTCCGCCTTCTCCTCCTGTTTGTGAGGCTGGGATGATTCCTCAAGCGATGGTTTAGACATTTCTCCCATTTCTCTGCTGTCGTTGCCGCTGGCTGACAATTTCAAATGCTGGTGATGGCGTTGATGCCACATCGCTGTCCAATTCACGAATTCTCCTCTTGCCACATGTGCGAATATAGATCTTTAGCTATGTGTGTTCGTGTGTGTGCGGATTTCAATAAACACTTCAACTCCACACGACCGCTGCTGTCGGCCGCAAACAAAATGTTTACACTCCACCGTCTACAATTACGAGTTAGCTGGTGCTGAAGAGGGGGCCAAATTAATGGGGCAGCGAGGACGAGGTGGCGGGGATTATACCACCGTCTGGCCAAATTGGCTCATAAATCGGCACGAGTCTTATTTAAATTGGCGGCACGACTGTTGCGCGGGAAACAAAACACAGGCGGTAGGTAATTAATAATTTCCTGGGCCGGGCGTTGCGGTTTTTATTGAAGTTTTTCGTGTTTGATTTGCACTTTGAATATTTTGCACTCGGCGCGTTTTATGGCTCATTTGATTTAGCGTTTGTTCAAATTGTTGAGATTAGAGCGAATTCTGGCGTTCGTGAACATTTGGTGGTGGGGCAGTTAAAAAGATTTGTTTGGACAGCGTCCGCTTGTCTGGCGAGTTGTAAAGGCAGTACGATTTTTATTGAACTAATTGGTGGGCCGTTGCATGACACAAATGGGTGCATGTGCCACCAGCTGTTGCGGAAGTTCCGACCTGCAAATATAAACAAATTTCGACCATAAGTTAAGCCATTCTCTCTGCCGTCTCTCAGAGGGGGCGGTCGCTTGTCTCTACCTCTGAAAACAAACACCCGTGGCTATCAAAACATTAAACCGCTAGCGCCACCCGAGCGGCCGGCAAACAAAAGACGCGGAGAACACGAAACCCGGAACCATCGATACCGCGAAAAACGCCCACGTACGAGTCTCGAAGAAGTTGACAGGCGACTAAAGTGCCGGGTTGGCTTCATGAAAGAATACACCCCGAAAATTCATTAGCAGCAGCGCGGACGCGTCGCGGCAGTGGCAGTGGCAGCGACGAAGGCGATTCCAAAATTAGCAACTGGAAATGTTGCCAGCAACATGCTGCGGAGCGGGAAATGTTGCTAGCACGCAAAGCAGGAAGCGGTCTTGAACTGCACGCCGAACCAAAGGCAAATATGACAAGAAATAAAAAGAAACCATAAAAAAACGGGAACAACATCAAAAACAAACAGAAGGCAGGGCCGGGAAGGGTTACAAAAATGTTTTATGCCGGGTAAACAAACAGCAACATCATCATCATTGGCAGCAACAACGGCAACAAACGTGTTTTTGTTTTAGCTAATGAGGCTGTGCACA
The DNA here is from genome assembly GCA_037075105.1 of Lissocephala sabroskyi. NCBI lineage: Eukaryota > Metazoa > Arthropoda > Insecta > Diptera > Drosophilidae > Lissocephala > Lissocephala sabroskyi. The sequence goes on from JBAMCP010000282.1 coordinate 30,952, forward strand.
AGTGGCAGCCACTTGAGCCGTACTCGACATATGCATGTGTGTGTGTGTTGCTTTTTAACCTCATTCACAACATGCAATATGCATCCTCATCACATTTATGCCAGCCGACCGCCCACAATGTCCCATTTCAGTAGAAACTTCCACTCAAACTTCGCTCGAAGCCAGCCAGTCAGGAGCATCGCATGCCTGTTTACAGTTGCCACATGCGCCTCATTGCAGGCTCATTCGCATTTTGTTTATTTAAGTTTCAATTACTTTGCCAGCCACCACGCTCCTCCTCCCCAGCCAGCCAACCCTGCCCAGCTCGTGGCGGTGACGGGTGGGCAACCCCTAACTGTCAACTGCCGGGGTCCTTCCCTAGACTGATTGGCAGTGTGTGTACAAAATTGCTGTTGTTGCCATTGCCGTTGCCGCTGTTGCTCGTGCTGTTGTTGCTGGTGAACATGTTGCGCACATGTTGCCATTTGCCGGCTGCCTAAGCGGGCCTCTCCCGTTTGGCGAGGCTTTTTGCGTGTGTGTCCGTGTGTTGAGTATGTGGGTAGTGTGAGTGTCCTTATCGTCATCATAAGTCATCAAAATTCATAAACGCAAAGCCCACACACTCACACGAGTGGTCTTAATAGGCGGTCATGTTGCTGCCGCTGCGCTGAATGGCCAGGACGAGCGGGAGAAGCGGGCTTGATGGGTTCCGGCTCGGGAAGGTCACAATGCAAACTCTTTGCCGTACTAAATACTCCCGAGCATAAAATAAACACTGCAATTGATGCATACACGTGCACTCACATAATCCCCTCCACCCACTGCACCCGGGGGTGCCACTGCCGCCTGGCCACTTCCCTCGGCAGAAGCAAATGGCGTTTTTATGTGACTACCAAGCGGCGTCACCTCGTCGCTGCAACTGCACCAACACCACTTTGTTTTTATGGCTCACACACACACACACACCGAAGACATGCCCATGCACTTAGCCAGTTTATTGTATTCAGGGATGGGCGCATTCTCTCCCCTTTGACGTAAGCAACACGTGCGATCTGAGAATTTTATAAAAGTGTGTTTATTAGCCCTTCAGCGGTGACAGCGGCGGCGACATTGACAGCCCGCCGCCGTCGCCGTCATCGGCAGCAACAGCGGCAGCAACTTTTACTGCCCCAATGAAATTGCAGCCCATAAAACCGCGCATTCGTCGAAGTGAGGCGAAGGTAGGGGTGCCAAGGATTGTCAAGGTTAAGCGGTAAGTCGGTTAGTTGCCAAACAAACTGCAACCTAACGATCTCAATTTGGCCCTAAAGAAGCGGCCAACGCGTCGCCTCGCCCCCTTTCTTGCGGCAAACAACTGAATGTGCCACATACAAGAACCAAAGGGGGGTGGGTCGAGGTCGCTCTCGCTGTCGCAGCCGCCGCTATCCTTTGTCAAAATCAAAAGATGCAAATTGTCTTTGGCGTGGGCAAGTACAAGATAATAATTCTCTGCCGTCCCTTTTGTAGGCGCCCTCGCTGTCCCTCTTCATTGCCGACAGCTTCCGGTACAAATTTTTGGCCCTTCCCCCGATGTCATCAGTCAGTCAGCGACGGGGCGGGCCCCCCTTTTTTGAAGAACTCAGGGGGATGCGGCGCGGGCTATTGAAATTTATGCTTCACCTTGGTTTCAATTAAAATCACTTCGAATGCAATTAAATTTTCACATCACCATCGCGGGAAAAACACACAGAACCGAAATAACCTCGGCCCAGTCTAAAAATACCTTCCCATTGTGGGGAAGAGGAGACACCTCGGCCTGCCTCCTTTTCCCGCCGACCGTCTTCTATTTCCGTGAGCCACATTCATCAATTTCCCATTGTGCGTCCGCCTGGATATTATGAAATTCAAATTTCTTGGCTTCAGCGCTGCCCTTGGCGGTTTTTTCTACGGTTGAATAAGGCTGGTCAAGTCAGAGGCCATCGGTGGCCGGTTGGCCAGTAAGTACTTCTTAATTGCCAGCAGTAAGTAGATCATTGCCAGCGGAAGCTGCCAGAACGCTAGGCAAACACCATGCAGCCTGCAGGCTCAATGACTGCATTTGATTGCCAACTGTGCCGCCCCCCACCCAACTAGCGGTGGATGAATGGAGCCTCGTCTGTTGCTTTATTGACACACTGGAAGGCATTTAATAAAGTGGCGAATGTGTGGGGAGCCGGCGTCAATCGACGGCAGATCAGGCTGCCGCGGTGCGTCGGCTTGAATGCCCCGCGGCAGCTTGCGGTAAAATGAGCAACGCTTGCCTCCCTCAGTCTGCTGCTTACCTCGTATTATTCAGAATGCAAGCGATTCTAGATGCGTGGAAAATTATGCACACATTGAATGGAGAGGGGATGAGCCCTCCACCTGCCTGAAAAGCAGTCGGCCAACTCAATTTGGGATGCTGTGGTCCTTTGGTCTTCGTTGAATTGGAAAAGCAGCTACTCATTAAATTTACAAATCCGTCAACTCACGGTCCCGGCATCGGCTCGCAAATTCAAATAACTTTCAGCAAGTCGACGCGGAAGACGGCAAAATGCCAAAGAGACCATGGGAACAACAAGTTCACCCAAAAAGCTGGGGGAAGTGGGGTTCGCTGGCTGGTTGGTTGCTTGGCATTTACAGATTTTATGGACAGCCCAACAATTTCGAGCTCCGGACATAATAATCAATGACCTTTTTATGGCCTCGCCACGCGCTTTTTAATAAATTGAAAACGGAGGCAGCGGCGGCAACCACAGCAGCAACAAAAACCAAAATTCTCCAAACCGAATTCAAATGTTTACTTCCGAGTCTCCTCCCGCACCCCGGCGCTTTGTGCGGCGGCAGGAAAATCAATGCCCCAATAAGCGAGCATGGGGGACCGGCCAGGATGTCGCTTCACGGGCTTCGTCGTATTTTTGAGTGCGACCATTAAAAGGAAGCTGGCAGACCGGACCGGGTCGGTCGGGGCCGAGACGATACGGCAGAAGATACAATTGAATTTCAGTGTTGGCAATTTAATTTCTTTTGTTGTCAGCGGCATAAACACACCACCCACGCCCACAAATCGCCGGCCTCCCTCCACTCACCAGTTGGATGGGCCGCCTGGCGTTTCGGTGACAGCAGGACAATGGCAAAAACACGCCAAGATATCCGGCATACAAAATTAAGCAAACAATGACACGACAAGAATTGTGCCACAGTGCGTGAGCATAAAGAAATGGCGAGCGGTGGTGCTTGTGGTTGTGGTTGTAGCTGGATGTGAAGGAATAGAAAGGATCCGTGTATGTGGATAAAGGGGACGGAAGTGGCGATTGCAGCGAGGCTGTGGGGGGTTAATGGAAAAACAATTTTCTCAAAGCAGCACAAGGTCAATACACACAGCCGACACTTGGCTAGCGACTGGTTGAATGGCACAAATCAGAAGCTGGTTGGTAAAACAACTGACCTCCAGGCCCCACATCCTAGTCAGTCAGCCAGTCATTCAGGCAGGTGCGACAGCGCATGGCAGAGAAATGAACTTGATTTTCGGATCCTTTGTTTCGTAGGACCGAAGGACTTTTTGCAAGCAAATACTCGTAAGTCGGCAAACAAGTGGAGCGACAAATGCTAAAAAAAGAGGGAAAGGCAAAGAGGCACTTCTTGACCCAAAAACCAGAGGCCTCCAACAACAACACAAAAATAGGTACACGAGTCACTGGCAGACTCAAAGCAAACCAGAGAAAGGAAGGTCAGGCCGAATTAGCCGGGGACTGAAGCCGTCAACGAGCTGGAAAGGCAATCGAAGAGAACGAACTTTATGATTTCGTAAGAGACGATGAAAAACTCGCCACAGCCTGAATGGGGTTGAGTCAAAGCAAAAAAATAGAGGAGAACTTCAACTGTTAAGGACCCTCGTCTTCCCTGTCGATTTACTAGCCTGGTAAACGATTTAGTCGGCTTTTCGGCCCATCCCAGAGAACGATTACCTTAGCCCACTAAGGAGTGGTGAGAGGCCCAATGGCGCCATTAGCGGGGTCAGAGTCGCCGACGCAGGTCCGACTCATCGGATGCCACGTTTCCGGCAAAGTTGCCGGAAATGGCGTCTCCCAAAGAAGAAACGTTCGTCGGTTTCGTCTCGTAGATATTCCCGTGATAACGATGTCGTCCAGCCGATGAAGGTCGACGAAATTCGGCATGAATTTTGAGTTCGGCCATCGACTTAAGCAGCGGAAATTGCCACAGTGCCACTAAGCTGCTTTAAGCAGCCGCACTGCAACCTCGAGCATCTCCAATGGAAGGATCCGGCCACACTAAAGACCCTCAAATCGCACTCGCCTAATGCAATCACTGTCAATGCTCGGCCCCAGTTAAAGTGCCAAAACACTCTTACTTAATGGCAATTACTCGAGCCGCACTCGACTGGCCCGGTCGGCCGGGCCGGCTGACAGGCCTACTTAAGGACCGTTGCAGATGCAAAATGTACGCACCGAGAGCTGAGCAATCACGTGCCAGGACAGGACCTCGAACCCGTCTGGGCGGCGGGACGGCTGAAAGGTCACTTGAGTGTGTCATGTCCGCACGATTTTTGCTAAAAATCATTTAACGGCCATGTGCTTGAAATTTGAGACACATTCCCCCCCAGCCCTGCTTCCTGGCAGGACACAGCGCACACAGTGGGACTTTCTTGGCCAAATTGATTGACTCGCTGGTCGGGCAGTGTTTAAATTTTTTACTTGCCGCTGTCACTGGCAATGTCGGCCCCCTCAGCACGTAAGTTGTACGTGTCTCCCTCTGCGCCCAAGGAGAGCACAACTCCGTCTGCATGCGAGAGAGTGTATGTGTGTGCTTAGCAATTTCAAAATTGTTGTGTTCAATCACAGCATTTTGCCAACGCCCATTCAACAGAGCTGGAAGAGAGGCGGGAGGATAGCATCAAATCATCGACATCGTCGTCAACTCGTCGCCAACCGTCAAGTGGCTCCGGCAATTCAAGCGATTGAGTGTGCGACCCACCCACTTATCCGATAGCCAGCCTCCTTGGGCATGTGTGTGTTTGTGTCGATGTCCTGGAATGTTTGCCGTGGGCTTGTCTACGCCGGAAATCGCAGTGGCTATTGCTCCTGGTGGACTCTTGTCAAAGTCGATCCATGTAATTGAAAAGTCATGAGGTTATCAGCATTTTAAACTACTTCGTATACTCGTAGTTGGTTGAGTCGTCCTCCCTGCAAACAAATTGACTATGGAATTATGCAAAGGGCATCGGCGATCGGCAGACGTACAACGATCAATGGATAGAATCATATCTATATATAATATCAATATCTCTATCGACGGTTTTGAATTTAATAACGTTTTCCCCTACCGCCGAATATATGCTGCTCAATCAAGGGTCATTGGAATAAGCGTAGTCTTCTTTTCAGTTGGCCAATTTGCGATGAAAGGGAGGAGAGTGGGAGGAATGTAACCCATTTTGGACGACGTCGACCGGCAAAGCGATCAAAGTTTGTGCATAAATAAAAATTCCAAAAATTGCAGAAAAACAAGATGATAATAAAAACTGAAGCAGGTTGCCAGGTCAGAGACAATAACAATAAAATAGCAACATTTTTCCAGCCAGCCAGCCATCCAGGCAGACCAGCACAAAAACAAACAACCAAACTCACCACCACGGGAAAGTGGCAAAAAAATGAGAAACTTTCAAATTTCTTTCGTTTTCTTTTCGTTTTTTTTTTCTTGTCCATTTTCCTTCATTTTATTGCGTTGAGTTGAGTGAGTTAGTTGCTGGCATTTGTCAGTTCGTAGCTGTCAACGTGGCCCACACCCCGCACCTCCTTCCACGATCAAACAACCAAACAACCGCCAACTTTAAGTTTTAATAAACTCGCCAAGTTTGTTTTCCCACCGCAAAAAAAATCCGACTCTTTTTCCTCTCGACTCTCCATTTCTATGACAAAGGTCACCTATCGCCGAGCGGACGGAGAAACTTTGGCAAATTGAAGGCGGTTAAAGGAACCCCAGCATCTTGTGGCCTGCTGATAGCCCAGTAAACCGATTTCCACCGGCAACTTTTGATTGAGCCTGCAAACTATTGAATAAGTCTAGAGATTTCATCCATTGTTGGTATGCGAAAGTGGGCTCAACGCTAATTAGCGTCATTTGCATTTCGTTGCCTCGGCTTACTGCCGCATAACGTGGGGCGTTGCAACTAAAATATTTGCCTAATTTCATAATACGAAGCGCAAAAATGCCAGCCACGCACACACCGAGCCGATATGCCTGCCAAGATGCCGCCAGCCGCCCTCCGCCCTCCTCTTGAGCACGGCACAGCAATTACTCTGGCGGGCTAGGTTGCATGCATTTGGGCGCACTAATTAAAGAAAATTTGCACGACAAGCGGCAAAACGGTGAGCTCAGCAGGGCCGCCCGCAAGTCGACGTGGGTAACCCTGGCCCACTTGCCGCTGCAATCGGTGGGCTGCCAGTGGGTGGGCTGTTTATTTACATTTGCCTTTGCCGAAATTTGCATAGCGTGTAAAAAGCATTAAGCACATAGCATAAATGTTTCACCTACACACACACACAGCCGTCGGGCCCTCAAAGAAACCAGAAAGACTTAAAATCATCGACTGCCGCCTGAACGGGCCCAACTGTTCCTCCAGCCGACACGATGCGATGAATGCTGACTGCAGGAGGTAAACTGCCGGCGGGGTGAAGGGGAACGAACAATAATAAATGACAGGTATCTATTTATTTATTTATTTATAGCGTATTTAATTTACCTCACCCGCTTGCCTGCCCGGCGTTCGTTGCTGGCAAGTTTCTGCCTCCGTCGAGCTGTTGCTTTTATCTTGGGCTTGCATAAATTAAAAGCGACTACAATTTTAATTAATGTGCGGGCGTCCGCACTCACACTTGTACAGCCAGCACACACACAGGAATTCAAGACTGCGATTTACCCACAAGCGAGGCTCCCTCGACCGCAGACTGACGAGCGCGTCTGCCATTTCCCATTCCCTGCGTCCTCGCAACGCCATTGACTGTCCTGCCCCACGTGCGTGTGTGTGTGTGTCTTCATTTCTGTGTTGCCTTCTCTGTGCCCTGCCTTTTAAGTTGTCTGTGTAATTAAGCAAAGTTTTTCGCTTGCTGTTTTCATTTCTTATAAAACTTTTCGCCTTTTACATACAAAATAAATGCGTGCCGAGCGGTGCGTGTGTGTCTGTTTGTAATTTTCGACCAGCCGATCTGCAGACTCCTCTGAGGTTTGCTGACGTTTCACTGTGTCCTCGACGGCTTTAAGTTGACACCAAATAAAGCTTACATTTTCAACGCAATGGATTCAGTTACGAAATTCCAAGGACTCACAATTAACGAAAGCGATCGCCGTCGTCTCTTTCAATAGCTTCATTAACACAATTAAAGCTTTCAGTGGCAATGCCTTTCGAAATTGGGCTTTATTTCGCAGAAACCGGCAGATCAGCAGGAAATATTAAAAACAAAAATAGGTCTGAATGTCAGGAAGCAGAAGGTTGGGCCACTTTAATCGATAATAGAGAGAGATTTAGAAAATAAAATAAAATTCGATCGAAGACTGCTGGACGGGAACCCAAAACTCAAGGTTCTTCTTAATATGAAGAAAATTTTAATGAACCAACGAACTTCTGACTAAAGCAAACAAATGAATCTGGCAATGAAATATTCCTAGAAATTTGTGCCGAAATATACACAAAGCTTTTCGAGAGCGCAAAAGTTGACTTTTCGATGTAGAACACGGCAATAGGTGACCATGAGGCAAAGTAGGCCCATCGCAGCCCTGCTAATGCCATCAAAGACCCTCTCGCCCAACGGCGGCGGGCGGAACAAAGTTCCCTCGAAATAATTTACTTTCATTATGCATGGAAAAAAAGCGATGAGGCAAAATGGGGTTGGGGAAGAGAAACCACAACAACAACCGCACAACTTAATGAGTTGCCACAAAAGCGATCCGCTCTCCACGCCCCGCTCATTAAAAGTAACAAAACTGGCGGGTGGTCCGCCCGGCCGCGCTAGTTAGGCCGGTGGGCTGGCCACAAACCAGGGGACCGAACAGCGGCCACGGCGAAAAAACACATGAAAAGCCTGCAAAAAGGCGCATCCACACCCTCGGCACCGCCAACGCCAGGGCTCCCCCGCGTCGACTGAATATCAACGCTAATGACAAAAGCGCGCCAAGTTTACATTCATGGGGCGGGTAGGCGGGCGGGGGATGCTGGTCGGGCTGCTGCCAACATGCCCAGGGGGTGTGTCCAAGCAGAGCGGCAACCACCAAAATAGCAGGACAATCGGGACAAGGGCCGGCCGTCGACAGGCAACCGTCGACGGCGGCATGGAAAGTGGCAGTGGGCGACTCGGGGGGACTTGTTCCCTGTTACTTGATTTTAAATTTTTTCCCCCACACAAAAAAACGGACCTCTGCCACGCCCCGTGCCGCCCAACTCGGCGCTTTTCATGATGAATTCATGCCCATCATTTTGGTCTGCAACAAAACTTGTGATTGTTGCTGCCCGAAAGCGAGAGTGCTGTAGGGAAGGCCGTCAGGGAAGCCGAGGTTGTGGTTGCTGGTGTCCTGATTTCTCTTCCGCCCACTCGCCCCTACCCACCCACAAACTTACACGACTTGGTCATTAGCCGGGCAGAGGGAACTCTAGCGGGCTTGGGTGTGGCTGTGGCGGCACTCGCAATATGTTTTGTAGGCGGTTATGATAAACATCGCAGAGGCACGGCCAGAGCCACAGCAGTGGATGCAGTCAACCGCCCCCTGGACAGAATATTCGCGTGCGCCGGGCCATAAGTAACAAAATTCGAGGGGGTGGGCGGCTGTTTGGTGCGGCGCCATTTGTTGAAATTTCCATGTCAAGTACTTAAAATTATTGTTGTTGCTGTTGCTGCTGCTGTTGTGGGGGAAGTCAGCAGGGAGCGCGGCTTAAAAAAAATAACACCAGAATATGAAACGAAAGCTGTTGGAAATTATTTTCAAGCGGGCTGCTAAAAAATTAACGTAATTTTTATGTTTCACTTCCCTCCTCCTACGTTCTAGTGGGAGCGGCCTGTGGAAAAAACGCCCAACGGGGCGTATGCGCGATGCCCGGAGTGTAGTTGGGTTGGCGACTGCGGCTGCTTTCGGTTTTAGTTTTGCGTTTCATAAAAAGAAAGCCATAGGAGACAATCTCGTTTATTTATATGGGAATTCTATTTGCATTCTAATTAATAATTTACAAGATTACCGGCCCTTGGCTGCCTGCGTCTGGGGAACGAATTCCCTTTGTTACACAAACGGCGCTGTAATGTATGCAATGCAATTATGTGGCTCACACACACACACACACACACACCCACAATAAGATATCCACAAACACATGTAGGTAACGAAATCAGTCTGTAAGTCGCACTTAGGCCCTTTGTAATATCGAATTGCTGGCTGGTATTGATTGCGTTTCGGCCGAGAAACTTTTTCGTTTTGCCATAAAAATGCAAATTTTTTTTATTGTCCCAAGATTTATTATATACCAAATGTATGTTCCGATATCTAAGTGATGAGGGGAGGCTAAGAATGTCGTGCGTCTGTGTATGTGAATCAGCCGACAGTCAGTGGCATCGGCATCCTATCAAAGGTGCACAATAGACGGATTTTTATGTCGCCACCGTCGCCCCCGCTTGGAATTTTATGCTTCTGTGCAGAATTTATGATCGTTGCTAACTGTTTTTATGGTTCTATTTGATGATTGTTTTGGTTTTCCAGCTGGCATCGCTGGACCCGAAGAAACGAACTCTGTTTACTCTTTCCAAGAGGCTCCCGCGCGCTCTGCCGCACTTTTGGCCAACAAAGAAGCAAAAATCATAAATAAAATTCGGCCCTTATGCCTGCGAATGTCAGATTTGGGTCTCTGTTTTATGCGAGTCGGCCGCCCAACCAGCTGCAGATTTAAAAGGACTTTAATTCTGTGCCTGAAAACCGCATTTTGTATTGCTGGTCTAGCCGCCCCAGCCTGCGCATAAGAGGCCACCCGACCAGCTACTAATCAGCCAGGATCTACAAGGGGCTCCCGAGTCGGTGGGATTAGGAAGCAGAGTCTCAAATTTTTAAGGCCGCATTAACAGCGAGCGGGCGGTTGGCTGTGAATCCTCAGTCTCTTGAAAGCTTGATTTAATGAATTTCCCAGGCTTTCCGGCAATAAAATAATTTAATTTAAGCCCTCCGCCCACCTTCTGGGAGGCGCCTCATCATTAAAACGTCAAGAGCCCAAAAAGTGCGCAAATCTCCGCATAATTTAATAACGTCAAAGTTCCCTGGCGGGGTGGATAGCTCAAGAATGTCAGATTTTCTTTTTTCGGTCGGGTCTCCAAGTGAATCCAGCCGTCAGCAGGCTTGCGCAACGCATAATAAAACCACCGCCCTTCTCCGCCCCACTTGGCACGCCAAATATGTGAGCTAATCTATGACATGGCCGGGTGGCCGGCGGGATAGTCGAGCGGGCGAAGCTGGTGCGTGCCAGAGTCAAGGATGCTGGAATTGCCAGCTGGCCTCGGCGGGACTAAGCCGGTGGATTTGATATTTCGTCGTCGGGTTCATTCAAGTTTAACATTATGAATTTTAATTTCGGGCATTTTATGTGCGTCCCCGTTTTTCTCCTAAACCAGAAATCGCCATGTCAATTAGCCGACCCGTTGTCCCATCGCCCCCGAGGCACTCGAGTGCAGTTGGCAGCTGCAGTGGCAAAAATACAAAATCTTGGATTGCGTTGGCTGGTGGCGAAAACAAAGCTTAGCGAAAGCATTCAGATGCCAGCAGATAGCAGCGGAAAAGCATTGACGGGGCGTTGGGTGGCTTGGGGCGTGGGGAGGCGTGACAAGCGACTTGCCAATCGTCTTACAAGTGCAGTGTCAATTTGTGCACAAAAGGATAATAAGGATTTATGTCGAATGGCTGGGCTTTGGTAGTGTTGAGAATATCAGCCAATATTTTTACAGCTGCCGGGCTGCTGCGTGCCACGCGGGCGATTGATAATTTGGCCCGCTGTGCCCTTTCCGGCTAATGGAAAAGTTGAGCTGAAGTTTGAAGCGTACCTCGACGGTACTTAAGTTTTTAATATCCTGTAGCTAAAACATCGACAAGGATGCTCATTAAAATTGCATAAATATTTTTCGAACAAGCTATCCAAATCCGTTTACCAATCGCTCGGCCGGCCCCACTCCCCTCCACAGAAAAACATAAACTTTTCGTAAAACTTTTCGAGCAGCAATGGGCAAGAAGGGGCGGAGAGTAGCCGAGACTGAGCAGAAATAAAAGTGCACAAAGCAGATCACGGCTGCCCCCCCCCCAGTCGACGAACACTTGAGAGCCCTAAATGCGCTTTATGGTTTACAACTTTCAGGGATTTGGCGCGGACAAACAGGACGCTAGAGGACGGCAAGGACGCCGGCAATCACGACCGAGCAAGCAAGCTGCCGCCTGCTCCTCTTAGTGATAGCAATCATGCTGAGTTGTGAAACTTCAAATTGAATTCCAAGTCGCTCATATCAGGTCGGCCCGGATGGTCTCCTTGTTTTTCCACGCACAGCCAGAGGAGCCCGGCGAGTCGAGCGAGCTGCTTGGGTGGCCAGCCAACCAACCATAAATCATTAGGCATTTGCCATATGCAAGGACACCGACGAAGCCACCGTCACCGCCAACGACGACGAGTGCCACTTGGTATCTGTTATTGCTAATCTGTGCATTAAATTTGGCTTAAACTTTCATTTATTTCGAAATCATACTAATTTGTACGCGAAGGGCGGTTGCCCGGGCGCTTGCTGCCGAATTTATTGGAATTTATATGCAGGAATAAGCCATTGAAAGTAGCCACCTCGACGGGCATAAAACTGCCCACAAAGCCTTCTCCTCGAGGCGTCGTTTATGTTTATTTAAACGCCATTAATTTGCCGGCGGCTCAAGTGATTAGACACTGAGGCGAGTCAGAGATTATGGCATTTAATATTTCAATGGAAGCGGGAATTTCTCGGGGGCAAACTTTTGGTTATTCACAGTTGCATTGGTTAATCGGAAAGCTGATTAAATCGAAAAGTAGATTTGCGGTGGCGACACCGCACATTCACGTTTCTGTTTAATGGCAATCCGATTAAGTTTCGCATCCCTGATCGCATCTCAGTGCCCACCGAGCTCATTCGATTTTTTGATCCGACCCCAGAGGACGAAGCGCGGACCGCCCTCCCTCATCGTCTCTCATTAATCAGTTGGCGCTGAGCAATTTTTCACACTTAAAAATCAAACTCACGCAATTTGTAACACTCACGCACGCACGCGCTGCTCAGCAGCAGCGTCAACGATGCACACGAGACCAAAATGGCGGGAAAGAAAGAAAAGCTGGCGAGATTTTAGGGTCAACGGAAGGGCGGCTGCCGGGCAAGTACGTGGCCAGGCTTCTGCCGGCTTGGAGTTGTGTGTGTGTGCAAATAAATAGCAGTGAAATTTTATAGCACACTTGATAATTTGCGCAATAACTCAGAGCTGCTAATCACCACATAAATAATCTTAAGGACACCCGCACGAAGGCAGCAGTCGTCCCCGTCGACGCGGTTGAGAGAGCGTCAGGAAACCCACAAGGAGGCATGGGATAGCGGACGACATAAAAACCTTCTAAATGTAGAGCAAGCCGGACCAACTAGTCCGACAGGCGGAAGACGGACACTGGAAATGAAACCAAACGTGAGCGAAATTCTCAGCTAACGAATGTTGACTTTGCCAAAGCACTAAAATCAAACAACAGCAACACCAACACAATAGCAGGGCCATAAACAACGTCGGGAGAGGAGCTGGAATCAAACAAAATCAACAATCATTCCGAAAAAAGTTGGCAACTTGATGAAGCCAAACGACCAGCAAGTCGGCAGTTAAAATGGTCGACAGCCAGGCTGACCCGCCGACCTGCCGGCTGGCGATCAAAGGCCCAGGCCGGGCAAACTATTTGCCCAGTGAATAATAAAAAGAAAATTAATAAAAATGGATACTAAACTTGTAGCGCTTCGACATTTGAGCCAAGTAAACAAAACACAAAGCTGGCAGACGCACAAACCAAACGACGCGTCGGGCAGGCGGACCGAGGCCGGCCCGCTTGTTTTTCGCCGATCGAACGTGGACCATTTGAAAGTAGGGAAATAAAATCCATAAAATTAACTCGACGTCGAGGCAAGCAGCTGGCCAACGCTCAACCATAACAACAATAGGAGCACCGGGAATGTGGGTTAGTCACACAAGGCGGCGTCTTCTTGGGCACGTCGCGTATACGCCACGAGGGACCAACGCCATCGTTGTCGTCATCGTCATCGTGCCGCCATCCGATAATCAGAGCAGGAAAACAAACACCGCACACAAAATAACAAAATTATGCGCTTTAAAACGGCAACGTGTGGGGGCCACAACTTCAACGATTTTATGCATTGCATCGACATTTGTGGCAAAGCATTGAAATTGAAAATTTACCAGATAAATTCCGTAGTTTTCAGCTCCTCTTCATTGCGAGAACGGCTGGCAACACAATACGATTTTCAGTTCTTGCTTGCGCTTTTCGATTGTTCAATGGATGTTTCTGTTTGGCATTCACTATAAATCACCACTCATTCACTCTGCTCTCACTGGGGCAGCGAGCACCCGCACTTTGAATGACAAACCGACCGTTAAATTCAACGTTCGCCATGCGTCTACTAGCCGAGTCGGTCAGGGAGGCTGTACGCAGCCGACAACTGGCCAAATCGCGGCGAATTCCAGCCGAAGCCGAGAGACCACCGCCTCGGCAGTCGCCGTGATTCGAAAATGTATAACAAAATGGCGCACGAGCGGCGGGCGTCGCTCGCGATTCGAAAGCGAGATACGAAGTTGCCTGTGGTCAGGGACAATGAGAGCGGCCGGCGAACAGCTGACTGCGTATAACAGTTCAATTACTGATAAGCAGCGGACGGCACTCCGAAAATAGAACAACTTTCGGAGTCAGAAATATTCGCCAGATCTCCAAAGTCTATAGAATTTTATATCCTTAAAGAATCTTTTTATCTTTATTAGGAACGAAAGAAGTCCCAACAAATCTCCTGTGGGTCGTTTACGTCCTTACCTTCTCTGGGTTGATGAACTGCCAATGGGAGTTGGCCATTGGCTATGGGGCATTTTGATTTGTTTCTCCCCCAATTTTTTCCACTTATCATGCAATTGATAATGAAACGGATTCCTGCCCCATGCGCGGGGTGTGAGTGACCATGTGGCCGCTTCACATGCGGCATTTCAATGAACCCAAAGTTATTTACAATCGAACCAAATCGATTCACAAGCCCACCCGACTCATCCAACTCGCATAAGATACATAAACCGATGGACGGCCACTGAGCCACGGAGGATGTGTCCCCGGCTCCCCGGTCGCCATATCAAGGATCCCAAAGTGCACATCATGATTTTATTAAATAGACTCTGATGTATTTATTGTCCAGCAGCAACGTGACTTGTGAATTGATTTCATTATACGTAAAAAGTTAACAAAACTGCGCCCTCGCCACCGCCAGGCTGCCGCAATTTCGGCTCTCCGCTGTGGAGATTCTTCACCGCCGCTGCACTATCCGTTTATTTATATAATATATATATAGAAAGATGTTTTTTTATGACACTCATACGTGGGCTGCTGTGTGTATGGGCAGCAGGGGTGGGGTTAGCTTAAGGACACATATCGTTAGAAAGGAAGGACGGGCGGCGGCATCAATGACCAATGGCAACAGCAGTGAGCGTCGGGCCTGGAATATCAATGCGGTTAGGGAAGCTGACCGACTGACCAGCCAAGCGACGTACTGCTGTCGACAAGGACCGGCAGATCTCAGCTTTTCTTGTTGACCGCTGCTTGCCACAAATTGCCAAATTGTAGTGACGTTTCGTGTGGGCTGCTCGACGGGTCGGTCAGTCGGTCGGTTGGTTGGACAAATAATAATGATAATGTTGATGGGGCTGCTGATTTCACGCACAAAATGCTGATTAACCCCGCCCACTCCCCTCTGATAGTTATGGATTACCCTGGGGCGCATGCCGGGGGCCAATTAAAGAAGATGGAGAGCTGAGCTTATCCTGGAATGTTTGTCATTAAATCGTCGATGCTTGGCGACAACGAAAGGCATCCCATTCCTGCGGCAGAGGTACAAAGACGCCAGATTGGCATGCAGTTGCCTCGGCTGCTCTCGAACAATTTATATTAAATGCGCTTTTAATTGGACCCCAACGAGTTCAACGGATTTCTGTACACAAAAGCATTTCGCGTAGGGACGCGGGTGACGGCGAAGACGCCATTCAGAATGAATTTATATGGAGGAATAAGCTAAAAGCTCCTATTGCCGGCCGCACGTGGCGTATACTTGATGCTCTTGTTGCCGTTGACTCCTGCAGGAGCAACATCAGCAGCACCAGAAGACTGAAGATCTACTCATGAAAAATTACTAAACAAAATGGGCAGACCTTAAGCCTCATTTTCTGTCCAACATCAACAACAACAAGAAGAGCGTCCGCGAGAACGAGGCAGGCAACCACTTGACTCCTGGCCCGCCCGCGCGTAGGAGGCCTGGGTTAAGACGATTGTTTGTCTGGCTGTTTGAAGCCTCATTGTCATGATTGTAACTGTTGTTGGTGCTGCTGTTGCTGTCTTTGCATTTTAGATTGTCGCTTTTTGTAAATGTACAGACGGCAGGCAGCAGCAATGGCGACGGCAGCGAGAACCACTTACATGAGCCATTTGCATCATATTTTTGTTGTCATTTGTTGACATTCCACTCGCTTTGCCAGGACATTGCCATGCACACATACGAGGACATGCGTGTGTGTTGGCTGTACATATTCTTAATGTGTAGTCATTATTTTGCGAGAAACAAGCGCACACAACTTTCCCTAACAAGCTGGGAAAACAGCAGACATTCCAAAATAGTCAAAGGACAAGAGCGAGCAGCAGCAAAATGAAGGAGGCGACGCTGGCCCGACCCCACCGAATCCGTTTAAAGCCAAGCATCAACCAAGAGGACTGAGGAGCTATGAGATCAGCAAACGAACAGCCGTTAAGCTGTCATCTCTTGAGGAAAAGGCGAGCTTCATCGTCGACTATTCAGGTTTCATTCATCCTGGCACTAATTAGTGAAATCTTATTTTGGCTAAGACTTCTTTGTCCTCACCTGACAGATTTGAAACTAGCAAGCAATTAGCCAAATAAACCAGGAATTGAATAGCCAGCCAGGTGGCTTCTGTGGGCTGGTTGATGAGGCGAGTGGAAGGCGATTGCATTTATTGTAATTAGTATAGCGAATTTTAAATTAAATATGTATTTTTTAAATAAAAACTCAACTAAATTATAAAATAAATAAATTCCTTGTTGCATTTTTCATTTTTATTATCAGGGAAATTTAATTTTGCAATCTCTGCTTTACGCAAAAAATGCGTGCCCTCAATTTGCCGCATCTTTTTTTCCACAGGGAATCTTGCGTATTTATGCCCTTTTTGAGGGAGCAAGTATTTTGATTCTACCGTAAGATTTGTAGTTTTAAAGGTGGAAAGAAAGAATCTTTTATTAATTTTGGAAGTTAGGGAAAATCAGCTTTGATTTCTATCTGTAATTCACCTTAGATCAATCGGAGTCGGGACTTTTATTGTCTTTCGTATCTATTCAAAGCCAAATCTATGGTAAATTGTCTCAAATTTTAACTACAATATCCTTGCACCCTCAAGGAATACTTAAGATGTAAATACTCCCCGATTTTCCGAAGTCTTTTTAGAACCAAACTGCTGCTGAATTACCCCTTTGGCTTGCCGCTGAGCGCTCGACAGCTGATCCAAATTTGTATTCTGTTTCTTTGCGAAAAGAGAATGCGATTTGAGGTGTGTGAAAAGTGAACCGATTTTTTGCTCCTTTATTTATGTTTTTCAGTTTGGGGGCGTCAACTATCAGCGCCTTGATTTACTGTCGCAGTTTGGGTTGCTTTTTGTGCAGCAATTAACTAAATGGCTGGACGGCAACGGGCGGGGAGGGGCCAGCGCCAAGGGGTGGATAACTGACCGTTTCAAGTGCCTGACGCTCTTAGCTAATTTGGCTTGGCGTCAACACAACACGGCGGGCGACATGCCGCCATTTTGTTTTATACTTTCGGTTTTTTTTTTCACTGGCAGGCAGACAAGCGGATGGGCAAATGGGCGGCAAGGCAGTTGGGCGGTTGAGCGGCTGCTGGTGGCGCCAATAAGCCATTTGTTTTACTTTTTAGTTACGACGGCCCGACGGGGCCGCTGGGTGTGTGTGATTTTTTGCTCTTGGCTCAGCAAGCGGCTGAGTGGCTGAGTGGAGATTACGCGACGCCTTGATATTTATTATCTATTAGGGATCCCGCTAAGCCCCACCGCCAAGTCAATTTACTTTTATGCGCCGCCTGTACTTGCATTCCCCGCCCCGACCGGCCAGGCCATGCGGTCGGCTCTCTGCTGTCGCCGCTTATCGCGCTGTCGGGTCATAATGCTAAATATGCTCGGGGCTTACCGGCACACACACGCACACACATACATTAGGGAGGACTGCAGTTAAATTTCACACTTAAATAAACAACTTCCAGGAGGGAAACGGCCGAGGCGAAGCGAACACTCCTCGACAGCCGGCTGAGGCGATGCTGGAGGTTGCTGCCCGGCTGGCCTACTTTTGTGGGCCGCAAACTGCCAACTGGCAAAAACAAGGCTCACCGGGCAGAACAACAGCACACACACAACCATAAATTGAACAATAGCTGGTCCAATAAACGCACACTCGGCCGTGGATGCTAGAAAGGGGGCACCACATGTTACGCCTGCGGTTGAGAGATCCTGCCGCCGCCGTTTGGGTTCGGGGTCGCGGGTGGCTTGAGATGGCGGTTTGGTAGCTTCAAGAGCTTTTACTGCGCTTAATACGCATAATTAATTTTGTTGGTAAACTTTGGCTAATATTATATTTCTCCGCCTCCACCCACCACACACATACGCGTGCTGTGTGTGTGTGTGTTTGTTCTGGCCGTTCGCGTGGTGGGTTCTGTGGCGCCAGGCTCTTGGCCAGGTAATTGCACTCGTGTTTTCCCGGGTCGGCGAGCCGTTCATGCTCAATTCGCTGCTGACCGAGCGTTGCATTCCCAGGCACCGAGGAAGTATTTACTTTATTATTGCATATTTGCCTGTCCAGACGCAAATGTACGTGGCCGGCCACCCCTCGAAATTGTGCGTTAACTGGCCAACCAGCCAGCGATTTCGGGACCAGACCGATGCGTTTTCTGCTCTTAATGGGCCTCGGTTATCGGCCATCGAGCACCCTGCCGGCTTGAGAAGCAATTTAGTGATTGGGGGGCGTTCAGCTGATAATGCGGCAGAGCTTAAATGGCGGGCAGGCAATTGCAGGACGCAGTGCGCCTTGCCATTAAAAATTCCATTTTAGCCAGTCAGTTAGTCATACGGCCCGGCCCGGTGGACAGACAAAACATTTGACTACTAAATGAACTGGCAGGTAAAAAGCATTTAATTTATTCATGGATTCCTCCATCCGACACCAGTCAGCTGGTGGGCCAGTCGGGCCAACAAACAGCAAAACAACACAACATAATTAGCGCATAAATTAGGCAGCACAAATTATTCATCGGCACATAAATCAAGCGCCGCACGCGGCCACAAAACTCTCGCGCGATCTGGGGCAGCTTTAAAATGTTGCAAGCGCCGAGTCGCAGTTTATTTCGTCCGCGGGGATCAACTAACTGGCCGCACATTTGGCCCTGCAAAGGGACATCCTCTATGCATGCGCTTAATGCGGCTAATTTGGTTTTGGTCACGGCCAATTAATCACATTTTCGGCCATAATGGCAATCTAATTGTGGCTAACAACGTCACCGCCCCGCAGGAGCTGCACTGACCTAGAAATCTCGGCAGGGCGGTAGGCACATTTAATTTTGAGGCCCGCATGATCCTCCGATCGGGAAATTTAATAATGAAGCAGGCAAATCCCGCAAATAAAGCGGAAAATGCGGAAATTTATTGGTTTGGAAGTCGTGTGAAAAACGCTAAAGAAAAAACCACAAACGCAACCGACGCCATGTGGCCACCATGGCGACATCGACATCCTCCAACGGCGTCAGCCTGGCGATTTTATAATTAAATTCAATTTCAATATTCAGCCCCTGAGGGACCCATCACTGGCCTTTGTGGACAGACGTTCGGTCGCCTGTTCAATAAAAATTTCATTCACTGACCCAAATCTCTTCTTCATTCCACAGTTGTAAATATTTAACTCTCGCAAATTTATTATCGTCCCTTAATAACTGTGTAATTAAAATATTATATCGGATATATAAGACGATCCTCTAAGAAGGTTTGTGGAATTAAAAAAGCTCAAGGGAGAAAAATCGAGCAACCCACAAGTAAGCAGGAATTTTCTACACCACAGAAGGGGAAGAGCCCAGGACAAGCCAAGGAAGGATAAGCTTTAGAAACTTGGAACAAAAAACGCCACCGATCTCAGCTTTAGGTAAAGTCACAAAACCCAAAATGTTCGTTAAAATTTGCTTTGTTTAACTCTTCCCCATTCTTTCTATAGTAAGGCCATTCAAATAATATCGGAGAAATGGGAAAGGGAAATAAGAAAATATTCAGTTAAGATTGACATAGAAAATATATACGAAAAATGAAAATTACAAAAATTGGACTCACCTGAGAATGGCTGCAAAAAAAAAAGAATTTTGTATTTTAATAAACAATTTCGTGATTCAAAATAATTAAAAATATTTACTTACCATTATTTGCCATTGTTGCTCATCCTTGTTGCTGATTGTTTCAGCTGAATGTTGTTGTTGGTTGTTGTTGTTTGTTGTTTGTTGTTGTTGTTGGTTGTTGTTGCTGTCCATAGCAATTTTTAATTGCACACGGGCGATCATCATATGCATCGGTACATAGACGCGGACGCATCGACGGACATTGACGCGGTCGTGGACGCGGACACACACGCGGGTGTGCACATACAAACGGATTTAAGAAAGACTCGCGGACGCGGAGACTTGCGGACGCGGCCCTCTCACACTTTACGCGGCGGAGTGTAAAGATAGGGCATAAGGGAGAGGGAGAGGAGAGGGAAGAGGTGAGTGGGAGAGGAGAGTGGGAGAGGAGAGTGGGATGGAAGGTGGGTGGGATAGGGGAAGAGAGGGAGCAGACGCGCACATCTTACCGCTTCGACGGCTCGCGATCGACTGAAGGGCCAAGCCCCCGGCGCTCGTCCTTTTATACTTTTTGGGGGATTTGAAGCTCATTTGAATTATGGATTCCGGCCATCCCGCTGCTTAGATCTGTCCACAGGTGAGTCCGTCCACTCCCAATAGTTGCTCTTAGCTGTCTTTCCGTCCGCCAGTCCGTCCGCAAGTCCGTCTTTTACTGTCACTTGTTTTTTGGCTTTAAATTTATGTCTGTCCGTCTGTCGGCCGTACAATTATCACAAGTCTTCCATAGAAACCAAAACTCTACTTTAAATATTCTAAAGGTTATTTGCGTTTAAAAAATTAAAAAATTAAGGTCTATCATACAGGTTTTTTTTTTACATTATTTTCATTTAATTTGCGTTTTACTACCTAAGGTAGCCTAATCAAATTGGAATTACATTAATAACAATACTAACTATAAGACTAAATACTAAAGATTAATAACTTCGTTTTAACAATTACTTAAATTTAATTTTAAAAAAATAGGGGCATGTGTACTTACTAATGGAAGACCCTGCTGGTCAGATCCTGGGGATTATCATACTGGTGCTGAATAAAATGTAAGAGAAGAAAAGTTTGCGAGCCAAATAATAAAATTGTAGTCTCCCAAACAGGTGCTGCTAAAAATTAAGATGCCAAAATCCATTGCATACTCGTGAACGGCGCCTAAATAAAATATGCAGAGCAGTTGCAACTTATCGCCGCTCATTTGTTTTGGATCATCTAATGGTAATTCCCAAGAAATCTGGTTGCTGTTGCAATTGTTGTTGTTGTTTGACATCTAATCTGAGCTGCTGTTGTTGGTGTAGTTGCTGTTGCTCCAGATGACTTAGCTGGGACGCAAATCTACTTGAAGAAAAAACGAAAACAGACCCCCAAAACTTGGAAAAATTCAAAGATGACAATATTTGCCCTGTCTTCTTAGGCGTGTAATTAGCTGAAATATTATATTTAATAAAGATTTCCTTTACCTTTTCTTTATTTTCCTTCCTAAAGTTTATCCTCTCTTAATTTCCAATCGATTTGTTTCCTTTTTTTTAAGAGCGGGCAGAGCGGCAGCTGTCGCTTTAAACGATCGATTTAATGGCTTTGTCGTGGGCTGGCCATTTTAAGCCACGAGTTCAATTAAAATTTTAAGCAAAACTGCTCGGATATATCAACTTTTGAAAAGTTAATTGCACCACTCAACACCAAAATACAATGAGCAGTCAGCCAGTCAACCGGCCCGCCGTCCACCCGCATGGGCGCCGGGCGCGGGCGGCGGCTGTCAATGCCTTTCAATGGCCTTTCAATACTCCTCGCCATGGTCCCGCCCACCTGCCGACCACGTTCATATATCCGACTATGAAAATTATACTGATACTTTTTGTATGCCGGCCTCCCGCACGGCTTGTCCGTTGGGATCGGGGCCTCCATTCCGTCGGCTCGCCATTTTTCCCAATGATTTATTAATGATGCTTATTATTATTGCTTAATTGCGTATATTTGCATTTACATACGCACCGAGCGGAGCAGTCGGGAGTGAAGGAGTCGGGCAGGGGGGGCTTTGTTGGGGTTTTTGTGTGCCCTTCTGGGGAAGCGTTTAATCGGAAAATGCGCGGCATACGCTCCGTTTGACTGACCACCTCCTTTTGTGGGCCCGGTGATCATTCGAAAGAGAGACAAAATAAAATAAATTCGCATTTAATGGCCAGTCACCTGGTGTTTAATGTGCGGTCGAGAGCCTTTTTTCGCAATTGTTTTGGGTGCTTTTTTGTGTGCGCTGGCTGCTTTGCGGGTAACAATCGAGGCGATGAGGCTTTGCCGGTCATGAAAGTTTAATTAATTCGATTAATTCTCAAATTGAAAAAATCAAATTCATAAGCCGAACACCGAAAAGGCGGGCGCAAAAAATGAAGCAATTTAAATGTATTTCCCATGATTTCCATTGCATTTAATCCGTTCGAGGAGAAGTTAAATTTTAATCTCTGTTCTCTTTTTTAATTAGTGCTTTAAATCGCTGATTGTCGAGTCCTGGGGCTCATTTGGGTGATTGATCAGGGATCAGCCCGCCCAGAGAGAGTCGTAAACTTCGGAGGCCCGGCCAATGGCTCGCCAGCTTCTCTTTGCTTTCTTTTGTATTTTCCGCTGCTACTTTTCTGTTGGTTTTTTTTCCCCCGCCGAGCTGCAGACACATAAATTTTCCTCTGACTTTCATCAGCCGAAAGGCCTGGCTGTGCCGGCAGTGAGGGGAAATTTTTGAAAAGTCCCCGCTGCGCTGAAATTAAAAACAATGCATACTTTTGGGCTCCCTGTTTTGGGAATGCAATCGCGAGCCGTCGACGCCGCCGCCGTCACAGTTTATGGCCCAAGTTTGATGCTGGCCATAAAAACGGTCAAGCTTAGCCTTTTTTGCCGGTCTGGCCGAATGCCCTTCCCACGCTGCTCTTTTGTCACTGGGGCTGCGTTTTATTAGCCAGGAGTCGAACTCGAGAGCCGCCCCCACAATTCAGCCGCTTGACCCCCAATGTAATTTGCCCAGCGGAGGGGGAAGGATGTTGCAGTCAAGTGGCCGCCACACAGTGCACACAAACCATTAAAACAAAACAAATGAGCAGTTCAACGACAGCAAAGTAAATACAAAACAAACGAGCCGCCAATCAAACGACTGCCGAATACTCTACCGGAAAACCTGCCACGGCTCAGGGTCCTTGCCTGCCCGCCGGTTTTTTGTTGGCGTCGGTAAAATCACATAATGAAAACGAAAATGCCGTAACAAACAAAGTAATGCGACTGCCGGGCTCGGGGCCTGGCCAACAACCCCAATAATTTAAGCACAATTTATGGCATTAAGCATAAGATTCCCCCAGCGTGAAACGGGCGGCCGGCCAGTCGGTCGGTCAGCCGTCCAGTCAAATGCTGGGTTTTTTCTTTCCTGCCCGGGCTCTAATCCTTGTGTGTTGCGTGTGCGAGTGTGAGTGTGGCGTGTGTGAAAGATAGCACTCACACACTCGCACACACGGCGCCACATTCATTTAGCATAAATCAAATGCCTGCAGTTGTTCGTGCTGCGTATCCTTTGTGGCCGCCTCTGCCCCGCCAACGGCTCCCTGGGCCGGCCGTGTTAATTAGTATTTAATCTATGAACCATAAATAAATCCCAGTAAACTCTTCCCCTTCTGGGGGCTTCTCTTTGTGAGCCGTTTTCCTCTTTCCGTTCGGCTTTTCTTTGTATCACTTGATTTTTTTTTTGCCTTTCCGCTTGGGCCAAACTTTGCCTTGGCCTTTGGCGTTTCCCTCCAACCTTCAGCTCTTAGTCGCCTTAGAGGGTTGCCGAGTGCCTTTGGCACCCTCGCATTTGACGGCCAGGCTAATAAATTGCCAATTGCGTCGGCCTGTGTAAAAATGTCATAGGAGTTGAGTCGACTAATTGCAGCATTTATGGTGGCATTAGTGAGGTTCGTCTTCCCCCCTCCTGACAATTCGAGATGGCAGCGTGAGCAACACGTCCTCTCGATAGTCCCTATTCTGAAATCGATAGGTGTGTATTCGCGTTGAAGGAGCGTCACAAGTTCGGGCAGCTTTCAAACTGATCTGCTTGGATTCTGGCAAATTCAGCGGCCTTAACGATTTATTTAAAGAAAGCTTCTCTAAATTTTTTGACCTTAGAGGTTCGTTCTTTCCCTAGATTACTAGCAAGAAGATCCGCCAAATTCATACGCCAAGTACATCCACTTCATTTAATCCGCTCTTCAACGCCCTTTGAAACAGCAGCCTTCTTGGCGGGTTTTCTGTGCCTCCCAGGAGAACATCTCCTGATTCATTGCCTTTTCAGTATTTCTAGGCTCTCTTTAAAGTTTATTAGCCACGATTTGGTCTATCGATTGTTTGCCCTTTTAACTTTTTATTTAAGCGTACAGTCATCTTCAAATTAGGTAATTTCGATAGGCGGATTTTCGGCAAAACTTAACTCTTCAATTGCCAATTGTCTTTGCTTCTTCTCCTTTTAGTTTCTCTTGTTTCCCTTCTAATTTGATGTCATCTCTAGGACATTTCAATTATGTCGCGCGTTTATTGTGCTTGTAAATACGCATGTGTGTGTGCGGCGTCCTTGATCGCTTTGGCGTCAGTGCGAAAAGTGTCAATAAAACATTTTAATTGATTGCATGCTAAGCTGTCGCCAAACACTTTGCCCCTCGGCCCACACCGCCAGCCAGCCGCACACCACAAGCTGCGGTTATAAAAGTCTCTCCGCTGTATGTGTGCTGCGCCCCCAAGGATTGGGTGGCGGGAGTCCTGTCGTTAAACTAATGCGTGAATTTGCATTGCAAATTGCGCATTTGAAAGCGCGACAATTACAACGACGCGTAGTTCACAGTGCGTGGCCAACAAACCGCCAACTGTTGACACCCCGCCGACCGCCTAACTCCACGCCCACTGCTCTTGGCCTGTCTTTAAAAGCAATTAGCGCTTAGCATGCGCGACTTTTATTTCAACTTTTCCGACAGTTTTCCCTGCAAGTGTGTGCGTGTGTGTGTGTCTTGTTTACAGCGCTAAATTAGTTTGATTTGAATGGAGGCAGCCTCCCTTGTTGTCCTCCTCCTTTGCGGAGAGCGGAGGCTTTGGTTGGTTTTGTTTTTGTTTTTTTGTTGGCATGCAATTTGCATTTGCGATTTTCAATTGCTCATTGATTTTCGCAGCGCATTTTAATTTTTAATGCATTTGCAATTTCCTGACTTGCAGTTTTAATTGTGTGCATTTAAATCGGAGGGCGCAGTGATGCATTTTTAATTCAAATTAAAAGCCGTTGGCTCCGTCAAATGGCATTGAATCGGCCAAATGAATGAATGGGTAAAATGAATGCATATGCTGATTGCGTATCGAACGGAAGAAAAACGCTCCCAACGGAAGTCAATTAGGGTAAGAAAAGCGCCAAAGGACGCAAAGGACAGCGTCCAGTAAACTAAACAAAAAGCCAACTTCATAGCGCAAATCAAGTTAAATATGCTAAATGAGTGGGGGCACGAGTGCCACGCAATTGAATACATGAATAATTAAAGAAGGACGCCGACCGAAAGGCTACTTAAAGTTCGCCCCCAACGCGTGCCACAAAGTGAAAACAAAGTAGCCATGAATTTTCCATTTTACGTTTAGTTTTCCTTAATTTCACCCCCAACACTTGGGCAAGAGCGGCCACAGCATCACACACACCAAACACCCCCACACACACACGCACACCATGCTACACCCACAAGCAGACGAGGTCTTCCTCACGGAGACCTCGAAGGTCAAGGAAGTCATGGCCTTCCTCGACAACATGGCCAACGCCAACAAAATGGAGGAGTAAGGCAAAAATCAGAAGCAATCATTAGAGAGTTAGATTTGACTTTCATCCTCAGAAACACGAAGGACAAGGTGAAGAAGCCCTCGATCGATTACACGGCCAACGTGACCGACGACAACTTCCTGGTGCTCCAGCGGTTCGTCATCGAGCGCCGCATGTCCACGAAAAAGAAGATCAAGCCTCTGCTCAACGTCAACACGAATCAGTTCACATTCATGCGCCAGGTGGACCAGGACCTGGACGAGCGCATCCAGGCCCGCGACGAACGCATTCGCGTGGCCATGAACTTCCGGCGGCTGGGCAACGACGAATACCGCAAGTTCAACTACGACAACGCCATCCGATTCTACAACAAGGGGATGATGTACATCACCGACTCGAAGGTCCTCTACTGCAATCGGGCTTTGTGCTATATCAAGTGAGTACTTGGAATTAGTAGGTCCTTTTTATTCACGATCGTTTTGCAGGCAGCGGAACTTCAAGCGCGCCATTATGGACTGTGATTTCGTGCTGAATCATTTGGATCCCAAGTGCCTGAAGGCCTGGCTGTACCGGGCGGGCTGCTACAAGCGATCCAACGACGAGAAGAACTTCGAGGAGAGCGTCTACCAGGCCAAGAAGCTGAACCACAAGGAGATCGAGTACATTGACCATTTCGTTGACAAAATCCGCTCAGACCTTTGAGAGGGCGACCGAAATTCACAGACAGCAGGCTGTTTCTTGGGGCTCATTAATTTTTCCATTTTTTTTGGACCCCAACGACGATAAGAACTTCGAGGAGAGCGTCTACCAGGCCAAGAAGCTGAACCACAAGGAGATCGAGTACATTGACCATTTCGTAGACAAAATCCGCTCGGACCTTTGAGAGGGCGGCCGAAATTCACAGACAGCAGGCGGTTTCTTGGGGCTCATCAATTTTTCTATTAGCGAAAAGCCCTTTTCATTTCCTCTGCCCTCCTCGGTTTACCCCTTTTATTGCCTTTTTTCTCATTTCCGGGGGAGCTTATCACCGCCGACACCTTTTGAAGGGGGCGGCCAGGACACTCAACACTTTTCACTTGATTAGCCCGGCCGGCCGGCCGAACGCCTTGCCCTTTATTTTCTAATTAACTTGAGGCCTCGCCATGCACGGACATAACCAGTCAATGGCTCATAAAATCAGGCACTTGAGTCGCATTTTATTGGCCGGGCCGAGGACCGGAGCAAAGCGAGTGGAAGGCAACGTCCTGCATCCCTTCTGCAAGGGGGTAATTGATTTTTACGGCCAACTCCGCCGCTAAGCCGTTGAAAAATAAATTAAAAAGCCTTTCATGTTCCTCCCGCCCTTCGCCGGGCCTGCCAGTTGAAGTCCATCGGCGATTTACTTGCCTCAAAAGATAACTACTCCCAAAACGGACAGTCAAGTGGCCACTGACCGCCTGCTGCTGTTGGCCATTAGGACGAGCGCCCAGTTGACCCAATTATGAGTTGGGCCGACAAGTTTTCCGTTTGCTCTGTGCGTTCCGCTCTGCTCTCTCACTCAATTTGATTTTTTAATTAAATTTATTACGGCAAACAGCATAAAATTTCATGTGGTTAGTTTCTTTTGGGGTCGCTCTGCTAATGACTCCACAGCCAGCCCCCAAATGGGCCGGCTGGGAGTGCAGCGGGCAATGCAATCGGCCTGCACTCTTGGCACTCGTAATCTGCTCCTAATGCCTTTTTACTTTCGACTTTGGCTTTGGGTTTGTGTCCGTCCGCCTGACCGACGGCTCCCCATTCTGAGTGTCTCTGTTTGGCTGTCCTGGTGGCTGTTTATTAAATTTGTTTGTTCTTGGAAGATTGCATTTTCCATTTTTCATTTTGTGCCTTTTTTGGGATTTATGCAATTTGTGCATGCGAGTAGCAAATTGCGTTTCTCCTCCCCTTTGCCAATTGCATTCCAAAGCCTTAAAAGGACGAAAGTATTCCAGTTTCGTGTGGCTTTGAAAATTGCTTATGATACTTGCAAACGCAGTGATGAATATTTCAACTCTGGAAGATTTCATGTTTTTAAATCTTAACTACTTGAAATAACCAAACAAAATTCCAATCAGCCATATTTAAAGCCTTAAAATTCCCTCTCAAAATCAATGGCCCGATTCGAAAGGCCAATTCAGAGGTGCCTGCTGGTCAAGCCGGCTCTCTAATCCTTAAGTCATCTTCAGGGAGGCTTAAATTCTCCCCAGACTCTTCAAATGTGGGTGATATTTTTCCCGCCCTTCTGCTGGCCTTGACAGACCGACATTGGGGTACCTTCTGGGTGCCGTCACGTTGCCAATAACCTCAAATGAATTCCGCGTTTTTGTTGATCGTAAAACCCATCGAAATAATGGGAAGCTGCCAAGGACTCGCAGCCCGCGTTTCGCGGTTAAATGAAACCCCAACTTCACCCTCCAATTGGACGTGGACCGCAA
Source organism: Lissocephala sabroskyi (assembly GCA_037075105.1). Classification (NCBI taxonomy): domain Eukaryota; kingdom Metazoa; phylum Arthropoda; class Insecta; order Diptera; family Drosophilidae; genus Lissocephala; species Lissocephala sabroskyi. The sequence continues at coordinate 58,950 of JBAMCP010000282.1, forward strand.
ACGACCTTAAAGGACGACAGTTAAAATGGCAGGCAAGTTGTTTGCGCTTTTAATAAATTTCCAATATGTGAAACGCACCTGAGCACTGAGCGTGCGGCCCCAGCAATGCCGCTGCGAAAATAAAATGAAATTTAATTTATTACCCCAGACCCCAGATCGGCCGGCCAGCCAGCAGTTTATGCACGGACATATCTCTTGAAACTGTAATGCGGTAGCGTCCATTATAATGGCCACGAGTGCTCCGTGTGGTGGTCCAGTTTACGAGGGCCGAGCGCTTAGCTGGCCGAGTTAATGCCAAAACAAATGCACATTACGTATACGCAGCGTGTGCGGACCGTAAACAGAATACGCGCCGCCCTTCGAAGAGCATAAAATGTGTTTAATTGCAAAAAATTTAATTTATATAGAGCAACTCCCGCTCGTCCTTTGTCCATTAAGCTCCTTAAACGCGAGCGCGCGTAATTAAACCGCTCCAGCAAGCTGGCCTGCTGGCAAGATGGTGCACTGGCTTTGTGAGGTCCTGGCGGCCACTTAAATTCAGCAGGACAAACAGTTGACACTGCCGGCAAAGTTTCCAAGCTCGCCATTGTTAGTTCAATCGCATGGAATAATTTATTAATTAACTACAATTCGAATGAATGAATCAACGATTACCCAGAAGGAGGGGCCCCAGCTGCCACTGCCACCGCCACAATCTGTCGACCAACCGCCCAAGCGTCCAACCGACCGTCAATTCGCCACACCATTGCACGTAACAGGAAAATCAATTAAAAGCGCTTTATGTGCGCGACAGTCTTCGGTTGTCGGCGTCTTGCCCGACCAGTTCGTATTGGCAAGTGGAACTTTGTTAGTTTCTAATTAATTGTAGCAGTCTCCTCCAACCCGACGGCTGCAGCGGCAGCAGCTGCGAAGGACGACCCCAAGCCTTACTGCCCCCACCGCTCCGTTTAGTTATTGGCTGTGGTGGCAAATGTTATTTATGTCAATGCCCAACATTATTTATGTTGCCTACTCTGGGACCTTCCACCTGCCCAACTGGTGGTTGCTGGAGGCGTCGGGGGCGGGCGACATTTCTTATTCCTTTCGGCAAAGTCACAACAAGTTGGAAATTATGACAATTTTATAAACCAATTTGGCAGAATTCGTTTCTAATTACCTGGAAACTCATAAAGCTGCGGTGGCTGTGAATTTCCACACAGCTGACAGCTGCGGAAATCTACTTAAGCTTCACAAAATGTTTGTTCCCTCGGTTCTATGACGATCGGCGAGAAAACTCCTCTATGGCTGGCCAATTGAGACAGAAAAGAAAGCCAATTTACGGCCACTCTGTGTTCCTGGCGAGATAAGATCATCGGTAAATGGCTAGGTAATCATCCATCCACAAAGCCTGTGAACCACCCGGTAAGCCGCCGCCAGCCACCGGCAAGTGGGCGGAACCGTTGGCTGCACAAGAGATTGAATGAAGTCTTATGTTCATTTCCGTTGGCTGGCCATAACTGTTAGTCAGTCGTAGGGGCTCCACTTAGCCGCTGCCCCAGGCCAGGCCATTGTACGGCTTGGATTTCAACTGCTGTCAATGTGCTATCAATACCAAGCGACAAGTCGAGTAAGCCGAGCATAAAAAACCCCAAGGAGCGGGTGCGAGTGGAGGCGGAGGCGGCGGCCAAAGAAAGCAAAAGCACCGGAAACGGAAAAGGCTTAACAGCCACACTTACACTAGCGGCCCCGGGCAAAGGCAAAGGCAGCTCAACTGACTGGCCTGCTAAGCGTATAATCATGAAAATTGTCAGTACATAATGCCCCAGGCATTGGAGAGACCCAGGCCGAGTCCAGCCCGGCGGAGGCGGAGACGGAAAGGTTTCCGTGGGCTGCTGAATTTGTAGAGCGGAAAGTAATTTTCTGGCGCTTTTATTTGCCTCATTTTATGGAGTTTCCACAGTCCACCCGAAACATGTGACCGTATTAGCCAGTCCGGCAGACGGACGGCCGCCGGGTTGTCATAGGAAACTTTCTCACATGCCGGCCGCACTTTGATTTTGTTGTCTGCTTTGACCTCCTCCGGTTTCGATTTCCCGGCCTTGCTGGCGTTGGCAAAAAGCAACTTTTGCACGTTTCGATTGTGTAAAGTTTTTATGGCTTTTTGATTTTTTCACTTATTGGCTGCCGGGCCCGCCCACCAACGTATTTCGGGGGGTGACTCGGCTGTCGGCCGGCACACATAAATGACCAAGGCGGCTGGTCCTTTTGATAAGCAGACCTGCTGCTCCGCTCACTTAAGTAATTACAAAATAATGAAGCAAAGGGCTGAGCCACACGGAACTCCTTTCAGGCTCGGCTTTTAGGGTCCTTCCACTCGATCCACTCGATGGAAAATGCAAATGCCGCTGAGTGGGCCCCTCAGAAGTTTCTTGAGTGCTTGGCTGCTCGACTTCTTATTGTCACTTTGATTTGTTCTTCGTTTTGTTGTGAATATTTAATGGACCAGAAATATCCACTTCCCACCCCAACAAAGCCGCCTTCAAGCAACCAAATCGAAGCGGGCCACCAGAAGATTAAAGGATACAGAAGACAGCCAACTCCATCAGGCAGGACCTCTGTTATGGGGGATCACAAATTAACTCAAAGTCGCCCTCAAAATCGTTGGACGAGCAATGCACTCGCCATTTGCGGGGGCTGGGGGTTTTCGTATCTATGAAAATAACTTTTATTGATAACGAATTTGCAAGTGTGGCAGCTACGGGCCAGAAACACCAGTTGGCCGGCCAGTCTGGGTTGGTGGAGGATAAAAAACAGGCAGGGAATTTTATCAATGCAAATGCGCCAACGCGTGGAGTAAAATCGGTGGAAAAAATATTGAAAATTTATGGCATGCAGACTTTTGTTTGCTTTATTTGAACGCACACGGCCGAGTCGGAGTTTTTGCGCGTTATAAATAAAATTAAATTATATACCAAATACAAAAACATTCAGCAATTAAAAAAATAAACACGACCCACCAAAAAATAGTTGACTGCCGCCAATGCAAAAGCAGATTAAAAAAACAAGTTAACCAAACAAAATAAATAAATTCAGTTGAATTGTAAAAATTGCGATTGAATTTGCAACCGGCATTTGTTGCCACTATAACGGTGCTTGTTACACTTTCCGAAACCGTTGTTGTTGTTGTTGTTTTCGGCGGTACATATGAGAAATGTTTTACAATACAGGATAGTAAATATTTTAAATGTTACTCCTCCTTTATTTATTTATTTTTTGTTGTCTGCATTTTATATTCATTTGAAAATTTTATATGGTGATTTTTACTGCCCCGCTTTGTTTTTATGTCGCCCACTTATCGGTTGGTCGGCCGGCCGATCGCTCGGTGGGCCCAAGAAAAAAAGCCATAAGTTAATCGAAGGGCCAGCAATCGAAATTAAATTAAATTGGACGGCAAAAATAAAGGAACTTGGTGCGCGATAAACAAAAATGCTCTTATCGCGCTTTCAAATAAACATCCCAGTTTTTCGATTATTGATTTTAGCCTTTTCGGTTCATTTTATTTCGCAAAAAATAACCCGGAACCCAGAAGGAGTGTGGAAAACCGACGAATTATATAACCGTCACTAGAAAGATCCTTTCTTAATTGCTTCCCATGATCAGATCAATTTGAAAGCAATTTAGATTTGAGCTTAAAGACTTACCAATCAGCCCTCGCCAGAAGCTCTACGCATTGCGCATTCTGTGCGAAGTCCTGTCAAAAATTTGTCTGAAATTCTGCTCGTTTCGACTTTGAGCTCAATTTGAGTCACGATTCACACACTCAGCCCCCGGCCCGTCCGGTCCTGTTCGCTTTGTCTTTGTGGTTTCGCAAAACTTCTGCGGTTGTCTGACGCACTTTGTCGCACTCGCTAAGCCGCCTGCCCTCCCCAAAGCCTGCCAAAGGAGATGCCATATTTTAGCATATTAAATTAGAAGCAAATGGCTGCTGACGTGGCGAATTCCAAGGCCGGGGGGTGATAAATTCAGGAGCCGCAGTTTAAATAAGTTATGCCAGTCAAAACCCCGCAAAAAAACAACGACAGCAGCGACAAATGGAATCCAAGCCTTTAAATAAACAATTTTATCGCGGCGATTTTGCCAAGTTCCCTAGAACAAAGAAACCGCCGATGGGGCAGCTGAAAACTGGCGCTGATTAAGCGAATTCACAGACTCAGTATAAAAGCCCAAAGAATCGCCTGATCGGCGGCAGTTGCGAAAATGCACGGACCGATCGGCTTAATTTTCCTGCTCCTCCTGCCGAGCTGCATCCGGAGCTCCTCGCGCGTGGAGTTCTGCGAAATGCCGCTTTGCGGTTCCCACAACATTGCCTGCAATCCGATCTTGGTGAGTAGATTAATCCTTTAAGTGGCCCCGAGACCTGTGGCTCTGATCCTTTCCAGAGAGACCAACTGAAGCCGTACTGCCGGCGGGCCAAGCTCACACCGCTCATTCAATACAAAAATGGACTGGCGCATGTGTTGAACTCTTTCCGGAATGATGTGGCCGGCGGTAAGAAATTCCGCGGGCTGAAGGCCGCCAGGCGCATGGCGAGAATGTCCTGGTCCACAAACCTGGAGTACTTCGCGCGGCTGGATGTGCGGATGTGCGACATTCCGAGCAAGAAGTGCATGTCCTCGCCGGAGTTTTACTACATCGGCAGCCTGTCGGCCATCGAGAGCTACTCAGGCAATGTGAACCGCACGGACTACAATACTGAGAAGTTGGCCTTGGATATCATGAAGCAATGGACCGAACCCGCCAAGAACCTGGCGCCTCGCGAGACTCTCAAACTGCCGGATAACCTGAAGAGACCGTGAGTGCCTGCCACTGACCTTCTGCTTCCTACTGTCTTCCGTTTCCTTGCAGAGAAACCTACCAGGCCACCCTGCTGATGGCCGATCGCAACACTCACTTCGGCTGTTATGCCCTGAGGTACACCTATGAAACCTACCACCATTTCCGGATGAGCTGCGCCTTCAGCACGGACAACATTGTGGACAAGCCGGTCTATTTGTGGGGCATAAGGCCCGGGGTGTCCTGCTCCCGCAGGGACAAGAAATACAAGAACCTCTGTGCCGAGGGCGAGAGGTACAGGCTGGACAGGGGGTTCGGCACCAAAGAATGGAAGGTTCTTTCCGACCGCGGCCCTTTCCCCTGGTCAATTGTCGATAAATAAATGCAGTCCTCTGCCCGCCCAGCCAAGCACAGGATGGCTGCCTTGGCTCGTGACAGGCTTTAAATATTCAACGGCACTGCCAGCCGCTGACGAGAAGATCCCGGCACAGGATGGCGATGTAACCAAAGTGTATGCCACATAAATTATTTAAGAACTGTGAAATGCGCCTAATGGTGTGTCTCGCTGGCAAACGCCGACCGTCGATGGCCCTGGCGACGCCGTACATATTTCATAGGACTAAGTCGGCCTAATCTATGTAACATTTTGTTTTGTTGTTTTGTAGATAGAAAAGGAGAGACAGACACTTCAATACATTTCCATACTCGTTAAGATCGAAACACTCGGACAAAACTTGCAGCTCGAATAATTAAATTTACAAGGAAAACCTTTGCGTTCTACTTTCCTGCCTCGTATTCTGTGTTAAGGTTTCTCTTCGTCCCCCTCCAAAATGGCGTGCAACACCTGCCCCTCCCACGGGGAGCCCGAGTTCCCGCGCTGCTTCCAGAAAGTCGGCGGCATTTGCGCCAAAAAGAACCCCGGCAATGTCCAGTCCCTGCACATGCTCTGCCACCGCGTCATGCCCAAGTTCTTTGACGGCATCGAGCTGGACTATTTGTACCGCCTGGCCCCCAACAAGTACATCACCGCAGCCTGGGTTCTCAGCCATGTGCGGGCCTCGGGCTTTCGGTTCGGCGGGCTCTACACCTTCCGCGTGGAGGACGACATAATGGTGAGTAGGCCCGGCCCGGCCAGGCTCTGATGACCAAGCTGATGGCTGTTGTCTTCGCCAGCTCACCCCGACGATTGTGGGCGACATTCATCCCACGTCGATGGCGGCCAACCTCAACATCCTGTACTATCCGTTCAAGAACGTGCGCATGGAGGCGGCCCTGCAGAAGGCCAACGAGGCCACCCCGGTGGAGACCCAGTATACGGTGGAGTTGACTCGTCCTTGCGACACGTGGTCGGCGAATTTCTACAACATCCGCAATGAGAGCGGCCGCTGCACCCTGTCGGTGATGCGGGCCATCACGGCGCACTGGGCCATTGGAGCCGAGCTGCTTATGGAGTGGAACGAGCCCAAGAAGCTGATGAATGATTTGGCCTTTGCCGCTCGGTATGGGAGGGTCCTTTTGTGCTTGGTTTGATTTAACCAAGTGTTTTTTTAGTTACTCGCATCACAATTACTCGTTTGCGGCCACGGCCTCGCGCCAGGGCCTGGATGTGAGCTACTGGCAGCGCATCCACCCCAACATTCAGATGGCCAACCTGCTGGCCTGGAACCGCAACACGAAGAAGACCATCGCCACCATTTCGTATCAGTGGAGCTTCTGGAACTGCTCGGTCCACGGGATGCTCGATTCGGATGCCTCCGTTGGCTTTATGTGGACCAAGTAAGCGGCTTCTTTTCTTCCTGGAGTCTGGGATCTAATTTGGAGTCTTTTTCAGGTACCTGAATTATATTCCTCTGCAAATGGGCCTCAGCGTGGTGATGAGCATGCCAACCGACCGGTTCGCCTATGGCATGAGATTTATTTTGGACCCAAGTGGCCTTCGCCGGGGCGAATGAGATGAGACCTCCGATTTAACTCAATCCACTCAATTGCATTTCGTTTAACCAAATTATTCCATCGAATGTAGCGTAATTAGTTCAATAAATGTTCCACGTTTGGTCAGTCAAATTGATTTAAATCATTAAGAAGATTAGGGATCAATAAATATTTATATACAGCCCAGCAGCAATAGGTTTTTCTATTGGGAAAGCGGAATTAAGACCGCAAATAAGTCTGCAAATAAAAGTCTTCTGCAGCAAACGAACGGCGGATAAAACCACTGATAGAGATCGAAAACCAGAATATTTTGATTAAAAGGAGAACGGAAATAATGAAAGGTGAAAGCGCACTTAAAATCGCAGATCGAATAAGTAATTTAACTGAAAACTTAGAAGCTCAAATTCCATGAAGTAAAGCCCTCGATATTTCTTCCTCCTGAATCCTCATAAATTAAACTCAAATTTAATCTCCAAATTGGCCAAAATTCATACCGGTCTGTCCGAAATCGGGTCAAATATTAAACCATTTTTAATACAACAAATAAGAAAGTAACCGACTGTTATATTCGAATATTTTCGTTTTAAATTAAATTTAATTTAAAAAAAGACACAAAATACGCCGCTCGAATTAGTTTCCGATTGTTCAAAATCGGTATCCAGGGAACACCACGGGGAGGCCATTGCAAATGCAATGGGGTCAAAACTGACCTACGAGTCGACTTG